>CAKNXH010057873.1:77294-108024 GCA_932178445.1 Andricus quercusramuli
TTCACTTTGAAAATAAAAATTTTAATTGTTAAACTTTTAATGTTCATTAGGGTGGTCCAAAAAAATACATTTTCGAATTTTTAAGATTAGATTGAAAAATATTGTAGGCTACATAAAAATAGAAGGCCCGTATTTTTTTGCTTTGCCAAAAAATAACCAGTAGGACTACGCATTTGTTGCAAAGGTTTTTCTAAATTTAATACTCAACATAGAGAATTCACGGCGCCGCCTATGGTTCAGCTTGGCAGTGCAGCAGCAATGTAACAGCTACACCTTGCGAACCTGGCCTGCTCCTTTGTTGAAGCTTGAGGCTCGCCTGAATCCTCAACAACCACCTTACCTAAATCTTATTGCTTTTCTGCAGACAATTTTCTCTGCCCTGATCCATTGTTAGTGATTCATTTTTCAGCCTTGATTCTTTTCAACGTTTTAAAAATTTTCAAAAAATATAAAATACTTTTTCTTTTGATAGATTAAAGAATTTTAATCAAAATTTTTACTAGATATCAAATATACTTCGAAATTGTTACAATCAAATGTGTCGATTAGATCACAATTCAAGAAGTTAAAGTTATTTAAAAATTTTACAACAAGATTTTTTCAAGACTTGTAGAAATTTTAGTCTAAGTTTCTGGTACATAAAAAATATACTTGCAAATTATCCTCATCGCGTTTTTAATTTCGATGAAAATTTAAAAAGTTTTATGCTTTTCAACATTCTGAAATTTTTCAAAAAATAGAAAATACTTTTGATGAAGAGCAACTGCAGAAGCTCTTTTTAAATGTAAATTTTCATCGAAAAAATGTACCAGAATCTGATGAAGAATTTCTGAAAAAGTCTCTAGATGACTACATATTTCGCCAGCCAATTTAATTTTTAATGAAATACACAAATAACTTTTGATAAAGAGCAACTGTAGAATCTCTCATAAAATGTGAAATTTCATAGGCACAATGTGATGAATTTATTATTGAATGAATTATTAATAAATAATTAAAATTAATGTATAATTAATCATGAATTAATAATAATCAATTCGTTATTAATTAATCAATATTAGTTATTTAATTATTAATGAATATTAATTACTTATTAATTAATACCAATCAATCAGTTAATGATTAATTATCAATTATTTCTGGAAAATCTTAATTTTTAATTAATTTACTTTTAATTATCATTGTTCATTTTAATTATTTATTAATTTAATATTGATCAATTAATAATTTCATAATTAATTATTAATTAATAATTATATCTGGTAAATTTTTTATTTCAGTTAATTTAATTTCAATTATTATTGATTAATTATTATTATTTCAAATATTAAAAAATTTAATGTATTCAATGCATAATAATTTATTAATAATAATAATAATAATCATCATTATTAATTTTAATTATTTATTAATTATCATTCATTTTAATGATTTATTAATTGATGATTATTTAATTTTTATTCATTACTAACAGTTTAATGTTCATAAATAAAAAAATCGATAGTAAGTAATGATCTCAATTTTAAAATAAAACTACAATAAATAATTAGTTTCATTTACTTTGCATTTAAATGTATTTCATTTCTGCCCCTGATTCCCTTTATGGTGTGAAGAAGGCTCAGGTAATAAGAGCCATAAATAAGTAGGAGGAGCACCGAGGAGCAAGTTAAGAGAAGAGTAGAGTCCTCGGATTGACTGGTGTATATTGCTCTATCGTATTCATACTTAAACAAAAGACGTCGCCGAACTCAAAATTTAATGATTTTTTATGTTTTTAATAGTCTTTTTCTTCTATAAATTATTATAAGTTTTTATTTTCTTCTTTAGAAACCTGTTCTTAGTTAAGCAACTTGTATTTTGTAAGAATTCCAGTTGATACAAATATATAGAAAGCCCGTTTATATGGTTTTCAATATTGCGATTTTACGGAAATTGACGATGTTGTTAAATTCTTACATAAAATTTTTAAAACATCTAAGTATGATAAAATGCATTATCATTCTTATGCAAATAAATGCCTAAAGTTTCAAACAAATGTAATCATAACTTCTATTGCGTAATTGTAGTTGAAAGAAGTAATGTCTTTTTTGTAACGCACGCACGAAATGTTCGCTTTTCGAGGCATGTATTGCGTGCGGGAAGTGACCAATTCCAAAGCCGTGGTAAAAAGCAGTTATAAAAAGACTTTTCTAGCTGCTGCGCTTGCGCTCTTTGAGCAAGATTACTTTTTCTAGCTGCTGCGCTTGCGCACTTCCAGCCAGATTACTTTTTCTTGCTGTTGCGCTTGCGCAGTTCGATTCAGATTTACATTCCAGGACTGCCGAAATAATAACCTCACTTCATTATGATTTGACGATTGAGAGACTGATTGTGAGTAGTGAATAGTGATTGAACTAACTCGAAGTGATAAGTTACTATAAATGACTGATAAATTACCATCAATTACCGACAAATTACCGACAATTTCTGAAATTTTTGGATACATGAAATTTCCGGAAATTCATCAATTTTCCATAAATTTCCGGAAATTTGGGAAATTTAGCAAATATCCGGAAATTTTGGAAATTTTTAAATTTTTTCCAAAAAGCTTAGGCTACCTGAAATTTCCGGTAATTTAGCAATTTTCCATAAATTTCTGGACATTTTTGGAATCTTTCCAAAAAGCTTTAGAGACCTGAAATTTCCGACAGTTTAGCAACTTTTCATAAATTTCCGGAAATTTTGGAAATTTAGCATTTTCCGGAAATTTTCGGATTTTTTCCAAAAAGCTTTGAATACCTTGAATTTCTGTAAATTTTCGGTAATATAAATATTTACCCGAAATTTCCAGAAATTTTCGGTAATTTTTGGTAATTTTACCGTAAATTCTCAAAAACTACCATAAATTTCCAAAACATTATTCTTATTGTTTCTCAAATCGAAAATTTTCTGAATTTGTTACAAAAAATATCGTGTGCAACAGGTGCTGAAATAGACAGTTGCAACGCTTGTGAAGTTCACAGTACTTGCCATCGGCTCATCTTCGGGTCGTTTCCGGCTTGTCTTCAGCTCGTTTACAGCTCGCCTACGACTCGCCTACAACTCCCCTTCGACTCGCCTCTGGCTCGTACAGCAAACTTCAAACTCGTGTGGAACTGCCTACTTTCCGCACTTGTAGCACAATATACTATTTACATGTTAATCTCCATAAGAGAGAAAAGTGAAATGCGTAGTCCTACTAATTATTTTTTGGCAAAACAAAAAAATAGGGGCTTTCTATTTTCATGTAGCCTACAATATTTTTCAGTCTAATCCCAAAAATTCGAAAATGTCTTTGTTTGGACCACCCAAATGTTTTTAAAAAAATGCTCTATATCTTTTTGCACCGGTAATTTTTAAGGTTATGTTCATAACCAACAACGAAAGATGGAATGAAAAGACACATTTTTCATAAAACCGTTTTGCAAGAAAGTTTCCTCTATTATTTTGCTTCGTTTTGAAAAATGTTATACACATTTTCAAAGCAATCATTCATTTATTATATTTAAAAACAATGCACACGTGCTAAATTATGTAAATTTCAAATTTTTTCATCAGGGATTTTAGGCTTTGGCCGCCGCGGGCGCTGCCTGTCAAATCCGGTAAATATCAAGGTAATATGTCCGTACCCAATACGGGAACTGGTAGATCTTGCCTTGAGGGTCAAGTATTGAGCTCCGGCAAACTTTCCCGATTTTAAATTTATATTCCGGTAAATGGGACATTACAATATCGGTGACAAGAAAGGTGTAAGACTAGGGTGGTCCAAAAAACGCTTTTCGAGCTACAGGGCAAGTCCCCCCGCCAAAAGTTTCCATTTCCGGAGAAATAAAATCCCTATTTTTTTTTTTTTTTCTAAATTCGAATATTAACACGTGCCACCGGGCACTTCAAACTTCCATTTAATTAGCATGGGGAAATTTTGGATTTTCGAAAAATTGAACTCATACTTTAGGGTTTGATCAAAACGTGCCAAACATTTTAGGGATTGAAGAGGAGTACCTATGAAATAAAAGGGTACGAATAACTTTTATTTTCAACTCACCCTAACCCCCCCCCCCCCCCCAACGCCCCAAATATGACCCAAAACTCAAAAAAGTACATTTTCACGTATTATTGTTACTTTTCAGCAATTTCCGTCGTCTTTTTCATACAAATAATTACTAATGGACAATTTGAATATTTTCCATGACTTTTTCAACAATTTTTAATTGTTTAAACAAATGTGACTTATTTAAACAATTACTTATTCCCAAATAATGGTATTTTCTGATTGAAATGTAATAGTTCGTTATTGTTTGGAGTACTTATTTTTTTTTAAAAACATTATGTAATTATTTAAACAATTACTTATTGTTTATTCTCAAAATTTCTGAAAATTTACCCAGATATGTCCAGTTTTTTCTCAAATTGGTATCCTATGCTACGGTTTGTTGAATAATAATTTTATATTAAATGATTATATAAAACTGCTTAAGCAGCTTTTTTTCGATAACTTTAAAAAAATTAAATAAAATAAAATACATATAATTATTTTGCTGACTGTATAGTATATAGAAAGAATATATTAACCATTGTTTAATTGTTTGAACAAATATAATTTGTTTAAACAATTATTTTTTCAAAAATATTTTTCAAATCGTATTTTCTGAATTAAACATAATATTGAATGATTTCGAGGAGTAAGAAATTCTGTTGAAAACGACGTGTCATTGTTTAAACAATTTTTATTTGATTTACATGATCCATGAATGTTTTATAAATAATCGTATGAAGCTAAAACGAGAATCAGCGACACGTTTTAATATTTATATCGAGTATGAAAATAGAAAAAAGCAATCTATTGAAACTTAAATCATAATTTGCATTAGTGAATGTGCTTTTTTATAATATAATTATTATAAAGATTGTAAAAATATGAAGAAAGCAATGATAAATACAATTTTATGATTTAAATTTTATTATGACTTCCATGATTTATTTAATAATGCGCCAAAGAAGATGTAAACCATTCATACTCAATTAAAGAAAATTTAAAGAAAAAAACAATAATTAATTGTATAAGCAATAACATAAAGTTTTTAGCAAAATTTATTACTCCTCGAAATCATTCAATATTTCGTTTAATTCAGAAAATATGATTAAAAAAATATTTTTGGAAAAATAATGGTTTAAACAAATTATATTTGTTTAAACAATTACAAAATTGTTGATATATTATTTCTATACACTATACAGCCAGAAAAATAATTATATGTATTTTATTTGATTTAATTTTTTTAAAGTTATCGAAAAAAAACTGCTCAAGCAAATCAAAATTGTTTAAACAAATATACATTTATTAAAAATTATAAGAAATGTATTAAAATCATATAATTATTTAACAAAAAGTAGCATAGGATACCAATTTGAGAAAAAACTGGACATCTCTGGGTCAATTTTCAGAAATTTTGGGAATAAACAATAATTAATTGTTTAAATAATTACATAATGTTTTTTAAAAAAATAACTAATCTAAACAATGACAAACTATTACATTTCAATCAGAAAATACGATTATTTTTTACATTTTGTGGGAATAAATAATTATTTAAATAAGTTACATTTGTTTAAACAATTAAAAATTGTTTAAAAAGTCATGGAAAATATTCAAATTCTCCATTAGTAATTAGTTGTATGAAAAAGACGACGGAAATTGCTGAAAAGTAACAATAATACGTGAAAATAAAAGTTATTAGTATCCTTTTATTTCATAGGTACTCCTCTTCAATCCCTAAAATGTTTGGCCCTGAAGTATGATGTCAATTTTTCGAAAATCCCAAATTTCCCCATGTTAATTAAATGGGATTTTGAAGTGCCCGGTGGCACGTGTTAATATTCGAATTTCGAAAAAAAAAATAGGGATTTTCTTTCTCCGAAAATGGAAACTTTTGGCGGGGGGACTTGCCCTCTAGGATGAAAAAAAATTTTGCAATGCATTTTTGGGCCACCCTAGTGTAAGACAGTTTCCGATACGATTTTTGTGAGGAAAGTGATTTTCAAATTTAAAAATCTATATTTCATAAGACTGCGCTGGAACCTGGAATGAGGAACCTCGGATTTACGATATTCCTAGAATTGATGTCCTCGGTATTTTGGCGATGCAGAGACCGCGGGACCGAGAGAGATTACATATATAAAGATAACAATATATATAATAATTTAAAGAAAAAGTATATATATATATGTCTTCCAACCGGTTTGAGGTTAGGCTTCGAAGAAAAGATTAATTTTTATATAAATTGGATAAAACAAATTACTCTTTATGTAGACCGTCATCGCTATTTCGAAACCATACAGAGCTTTTCATTTCAATCAATTCTAAAGTTCTTAATGTGCATGACCAACACCATGGTATCTCGGCCCGCCGTTATGAAAGGCAGTATCGGCCGATATGCACCGTCTCTTTCGCTCTTCAGCCGAGAGCCGAAAATTGACAGCAACTTCTTCTTTGTTTTTGGCCTTTAAATTCAATCAACAAGCCATGATATAAACTTCAATTCATTTTACGCGTCAGTGCACAAAAAAGAAATTGAAAAGGTTACGAAAATCCGGAGGGAAGGTATTCATCAATATCAGTGCACAGTAGATACTATCAATTGTTTATAATAAGGAGCAGAGTGAGGGGCCCATTGGTGAGTCTTAAAGTCGGTGTGAATGTGGAAATGGGAACTTATGCGGTAGGCGATTTGTCGCACTGCGATTACTGCAGGTCAAGGCTCTTTTACGCCTTCCCTCAATCGGTCGTTCACACCTTCGGAAAATTCAGTGAAATTTAGTAATATTTTAGTAATCTTTCAGTGAGTTTCAGAAGGTAACTTAAATATTAATACATTTAACTAAATTTACCGAAGGTGTGAATGGATATTCCGATATATTGGTCGGTCGACGACCGATTGACGGAAGGTGTAAGAGAGCCTTCACTGTGCTGGATACCACTAGATGAATTCTGGACAAACGCTGGAAAAGATAGCCGCAATAAAAATCTTTTAGAATTTTGCTGAGCGATCTGAATATAGAACGTGTCTAGAAATTATTTACATTTACGGTAGATTAGGACACAATTGTGGGAAGTGTGGTTAAATATCTTGAATTGTCATAACAATTTGTTCAAGCAAACTCTAAAATTCTTACCGGCATGTTTTCCTTTGCTCACTATTAAATTTTGCATTCCATGTAGGTCAAAATTATAAAATATTATTTTTCTGGTTAAGGTGCATGGCCTTTTTCATTCTCTTACTTGCTCGGGCTGTAGATATCAGTCAATTCAATGACTCAATGTATTTCAGTCAATGGATTCCGCCAGACAGAAACAGGGCGCAGACATATATTTCTGCCATGATCTAAGAATACACGGTCTGCCTTACGCGCTCCCAATTTCGTTCCCAGTCGCGCTCTACCATAGGCTGCCATCTTGGTTATCAGCGGCGTATAGACCTTTTCATTTAAGAAAACGATGCTGCGCAAGCGCGAAAAATATATAGCACGTCCGTGAGTTTCGTACAGTTCTCCCTGAGACGTATGTGACAATAGTAAATATTAACGAAAAAAAAATATTTCCAGCAATTAGAAGTCCAAGTCGTACTTAGAATGTAACTATTATTTTATTTCATATCCAAAACCCTGTTTAATATTTCGAAAGGGTAACATTCCCGATGATGCACTGAAAATGCATATTAAAAATTGCGCGGAATGCAGTAAAAGTGATATGTGGGTGAGGTTATGTGCGCTCAGGGACATGTATTTCTGCAGCATAAAAAATGTAAACAAAGACACTTATATTATTTTTTTTTAAATATTATTGTAAGAACACCGCATCATGAATCTTTGACAGCGTGGACCCCATATTTCAGATGTAGACGAGCCAGCTGATAGAGCCTTGATTAGTGGCCGCCAGACTTCGCATTGTCATGGCCATCGCTAATACCGACCGAACTGGCAACCGGAACCGGAGTCGACATTTAGTTGGAATTTTTCTTTTTGCATCTTTTATACTCAATTAATGTACATAAACGTACTTTACTGTCGGCTTTACTGTAGTTAATTGTCTTCTGATACATTTTCCAAAGTTTCAGCCCGATATTTTATTTACATAAAAGTTCTTAGATTCAAAAAAAAATTCGGAAAATTGAAAAAGTGAGATAGGTAATGTAGGTATTTGACTGTGCCACATGTCCATAAACGTTTGAAATATTCTCAATGAAATTATAACTTCAGAATTTCGTATCACGTACGTGCTTACCCGCGTGCTCACTATATGTTTATTCATTTATTTACATTTTTATAAGCGAGCACCATTTCCTTCCATTAAAAAAATGTATATTATATTAAATTGTACGCTGCATTAATTTACATATTCACTTTTAACATTTTCATACATATATAAGATCTAAAAACGTGTTATTTTGTGACGAGCGGATCCCACCAGTCCGTGCCGTGCACCCCACGACTGGAACCACTATGCGCGGTCAGCCAATGAGCCCAGGAGTGTTCAAACGGTTCGAACTCTTCATGTTCATGTTACAGTACACTGTACAGCACAACAGGCATTATTATATTGTCTGCAAGTATCAACGAAAATGTTAAACGCTGTGTCACACAAACTAACTAACACTAATATCGAAGCACAATTTAGAAAAGATTCAACATTTCAGATGCCTTCGTTTTGAAATTATAAATGAAAATGTACGCAAAATGTCTTGTCACGCACCTGCCCGAAACTATACAAATTGAAAATGAAGAATTACTAAACAATACTATTCTCTTTGTTAACTAACTAACTAACTTTGGAAGAGAACTGAAGGCGAAGTTTAGAAAAAATATTTCAGCTCAAAATGGTTTATTTAATAAAACAGTTATTTAGAAATTTATGTTTTTGGTTTTTCATTAGGTAAAACTTGCAATTCTTATTCAATCCTAATGTCCTATTAGGGTGAATTTTATTCCTTGAAGGATTATCTACAAATCTCTTTGGGTCGTTTCAATTTTGGAAAATTTATTTTACAATCATATTGTTCATGAAATTATGAAATGTGCAATTCCTCAAACTATTCCTCAAATGAAAATGCACCAAAGAAATCTGTGTAAATAATAGGTCACAAAAATAATTATCTCTATTGATATATGGCATACCAAATTTATTACAACAAGAGTATATATATATATATATATATATATATATATATATTAATATCGAACCTATTTTCTAATAAAAAATACGAATTTTTAACACAATACATGAATTTTCAACCAAAAAGTTTATTTTTAACAAAGATGATTAATTTTTTATCAAAATTATAAACATTCAACTAAACAGGCCAATTTCCCACAAAATACATTAGATTTCAAGTAAATAGTAAAATTTTTAATTAAAAAATTCATTTTAAACCAAATTAGAAATTTTCTACAACTTGCAACCAAGTATTTTCAACCAAAAAAGATGACTTTCAACACATTACATAAAGTTTGAAGCAACGGATGAATTTACAACTGAAAAAGATAGATTTTGAAGCAAAATGCAATAGTGTAATTGTTATTGAAAAAAACTCTCCCATACGAACGAATTTACAAGAAAAATACATGAATTCCCAAGCAAATGTTTTTCTTTTATATTTATATGTGACGTGCGCCGAAGAAAGGGGGCTCGGTCCGCCAGGGAGCTGTCTTGGCAATGTCAATAATGTGTCAATACCAAGAATACGAAAGCGTTACAGGCTTTGTCATTCTGTCAATTAATTGTTTTTTGGTTTTGGCGTTACACATCATGTCATGTTTGCGTGCTGACGCATTGAAGTGTATTCGCTGACTTTAGACATTTGCACCGCATTTGTACGTATAGAAAGATTCCAAATTGAAATACCGTCTGCACGAATTTACATGTATTGGCACGTAGGTCCAATTCGACATTGTCGGAAAGCGGTATTTGCAGGGTGTCTTAGTCTTTTCAATTCCATTCGTATCAATACTTTCTTTTTTGCTGGGAGGTCTCTGAGACGCTCGTCTTACTGGGGGCTCGTAATGGGCTCGTATGTGGAAAGCACGAAGTAATAGTAAGGAGAAGAAACAGCGTACCAGTGTTGCCGCAGTGGGGCCACACAATGTTCCGGCGCACTCTAGCGACGGAACGAATTTTACCCGGACAAATTTGAAAATTTCCCGGAAATTTTATAACTGTAAAATAAACTTAAATTGCAAAATAACATTGTTTACAATATTTTTGACTGAATGAATCTCGTCTATTATTGTAAAATCAGTTGAAATTATCAAACAGCATAATTTTTGAAATTTTTTATTGAATAATTTTAATTCTTTTACCATGTCAAATCAGCATATTGCAAAACATAGTTTTTACCCATCTTTATATATAATTTCCATTAATTTACTATGTGAAATCTGCTTCAATTAAATAAAAATATAGCTTTAAACTTTTTTATCCAATAAATATTATTTACAAGCAGGTACTCAAGTATCAACCAGTGATCCCAACTTTGGCATGTAGAATGCCACTACCCATCGCTGGATACGCAGAGCGACCCTGCCCAGTCAAGGTTGGGCAGTGACATTCTACATGCCAATGTACGCCTAAAGCAAAAATAAAAGAAACTGACAAATGAAAGATTCTCATTATGATTGATGATTACTTTTTGAAACGTTTTCTAAAACATTCAATTGAACTTAATAAACATAATTTAAATGGATTGTTCCGATTCATTCCGGAATTTGTAGATTTCCCGAAATATTCCCGACAATATCGAAATTACACAAAAACCGGGAAATTTCCCGGTCATCGGCAACACTGCAGCGTACTACGAAAGCATGGCAACTTTTTCGGAATAGTTGTCGAGACTTTTGAGTGAAATATCTGCGAGAGCTACGAAGATGCACGAAGTACTCTCGCCAAGAGCCGAAAGATTTACCGCCTATTTCAGCAGTGAATTTGAATTAGGAAACACTTTGAAATTGAAATGTTATCAAATTCATGTAATTTAAAAAATTTGAATCTTGAATGAAGGTTCCAGTAATATTTAAAAAACAACCTATTTATAAAAATATTCTATAACGATTATTATCATGTACTTACACTTTTATTGCAAAAATAATGTTCATTTTAACCTCTTTGACCAACCTCGAATTGCTGCTTCGAATTGAAAGCGCCAAAATTATAGAATTTTTGATTGCAAAACTTAAAACTCGCATAATTTTCAATTGTAAAATTCTCCACTTTAAACTATTTACAATTTAAATTTCTACATTTTTTAGAAGTTATAATTGACAACCCTTCAATTTCAAAGATGCATAAATGAAAATTTTCAACATCAGAAGTCTATCGATTTTTTTTCCTCTTTGATATTTTCTCTTTGAAGATACTTCCTGGTTTTCCTTCACATTGCCAGTCAGCGGTTGAATTTCTCTTTTTTGAGATACTTTATTTAAAGTTTTAATGCTGTTATCCTTCTTGTCAAGGTAGCATTGTGTAATGCCATCTTCCACTCTTGGCAAGTAAGATAATTTTGCTAGTTTCCTCTTTTCTTTCGTTTGTTCTCTCTCAATATTGTCGCGTTTATTTGACTGTTTAGCAATCGAAAACATTCGAAATGTTAAGAAGAATCTAACGATACTTCTCGTGACTTGTATCTCATGGTCTTCGCAACCAACTATAGGAAGAGGATACAGATTTTCAATTTCATTTGTTATATTTAATAGCAATTCACTATGTACACCTTATTTTTGAGTCACTGCAACGCACGTCTTCTCCAAGAGCCCGACCAAATCGCAAAGTTGAATGGAAGGGTATTTTAAAAAACATTTAGTTTTCATTACTATTAGTTTATGACTATTAGGAATCGATTCACCTGTTGCAAGGTTCAATTTTGCAATATAATTTTGGCAAATAAAAGGTTACCCATCATTTAAAAATTCGACGAACCTTTCGGAGGCTTTTCTAGCGACGTATCCTGCTACGTACGCTACAGCATAATCTGATGTATTGCTCATGTAAAAATCATTTTGCTCCAATATCTCTGGCATGCTTTCTGAAATTTGCGTCCCTTGTCCATTTTCCCATATCTGATCTATTTTCTTATTCCACTGAAGCTGCCTTTCCTTCCTGTCTGCAATATCATTAAGTTTCAGTAGTGCGTCCATCATCTCACCCTTGGTAACGTTGCATCCCTTGGGCGGCTTGACTAGAGAATATGTCGATACGAGCCGGAAAATTTGAATGAATAATGACGAATCCGGGTGGTCATTTGCCCCGCAACTTTCTCTCATTAGTCCGAAAAACCTCTGAAATTAAAATTTGTTACTAGATCAAAGTTAGTAAAAGTTGTGCTACATTGGCAATAATACAGTTCTTAAAAAATTTCCATTGTCATTTACAAATATTGAAGAAATAAAAAAAAACTAAGAACCCAATAGAAAATGCACTATTTACGCAATCTTACAAAGGGAAGGCAACTACTTCAATGCAATCCTGATTAAAGCGACCATTCCTTACAAAATAGAAATTACAGTCTTCTATCAGAAATCTTGAAAGCTCCAGAGCTGCTTGAAGTGTAATTTTAAGACCATAGCAAGTAGAATTCGTGATAAATTCCATATTTTATTCAAAAGCTTCTTCCTCCCACTCTCGCAGGTATTGCAAAAACTCCTCAATTGCCTTTATTGATAAAAGAAAACAACTAAATACAATTTCATGCATAAATGGAAAATGAAAGACATTCAAAAACACAAGAATAGCACACATGAAAAGTCTCACGATATTACAGATAATTAAAAACACACCTACCAGTGTTCGTTTCCAGGAACTAGTTTCTCCAAAGGTGTTCTAACATTCATACCAGCAATGAGCTTTTTTTATCCTTCTACAAACTTTTATAGATGGATCAGCATCCTTTAAATCATCATGTTCATCTTTAAAAAGTTCTGTGACATCCCCAACACCGAAAAACTAATCAGAAAATTGAAAGTTCAATTGAATCATGTGAGAGAAAAACAAATTTGTTATAAATGGAAAAAATACAATATTAACCTGCAAGGCTAGGGCTATATTCATTTTCTGGTAGAATAACGGGTTTAGGTGTTCAGGCGTTAGTTTATAATTAGCCTTCAAGCTAAAAGTACTAGGACAATATATTTCGATAAGGGCATACCTGTGTTTTAAAGAGATTAGGCCATCTGGTGTCTGAAAAGTTAAGGATATTTAAGTTTTACTTCAAAAAGCTGCTAATAAATCGCTCAAAATGTAAGTAATGTAAAAAAATTATTTCGTACCCAAATATACTCATTTCTCTCGTGCTTCGTGAAGAAATTTCTCAAGTTTTTGATGAGATGTGGAAAATCGGAGAAAAACCACAATCTCCTGTTTTCGTCTACGACTTGGTCTATTCGTGCTCTATCGTGACATAGCTCTATTCCAGGTGGCCTCATCACATACCACTCCATCAACTTTCAAACCGGCATTTTCTGCCAAAATTATGCCTTCGATTAACAGGTGATGCAGAACACTGCCCGATGCACTGCCCTTCGTCAAGAAGCATCCAAGTGTTTGCACCCATTTTCCCATAAACGGTTGGAACATGACAACCGCGGCATTGTCACCTTTTCACCTTTTTGGTGATCTGGTGTACGTCGTCCAATGTCAACGAATCTATCAATTGTGCACTTTTCTCTATTAAAGACAACGGAGGTAGAAAAATTCACCTCGTCAATAGCAAATACTCCTGGAAAAAGGAAAATTTTGTAAACCTCTTGAAAAATACCATTTTCGTTTATAAATAACTCTTAAGAATGAAAGTAATAGCTCGAACAAGTTTTTCACCCATTTGATCAGTTTTAGTCTTCATTAATGAATACGTACTTTCCTGGTAACCGTATATACCTTTAACAGCTTTCATATATCTATTTAATGTCTGACAACTTGGCAGTTCCAGGATTTTGTATTCTCTTAAGTGCCTACATCTTTTTTTAATTTTTATACGCAATAGGATCCACTCATACACCCACTGGTTTGTGTATCGCATGCTTCTCTTGTCTCCAAGCTTTGCTGCTTCAAAGCAAGCCGTTACAGCCATTCTTTGCGTTTCCGGTAATGTAGAAATTGCCTCATTTAAGGCATTTTTAGAAGTTGCAGCACACTTTTCTTGAAGGGACTTGAGTTCTTGTTTAAGTCTTCCAATCTTCATTGCAAATGAGATTTAAAAAAAAAAATTTATAAAGAAAAGATTTACCGTTACGCTTAAATAAATTTTAGCATAATTTAAAAGAAAACTTCAAATATACAATTATATGTATTTATTGAATTAAATTTTTTAGTAAATCGTAATTTTCTGTACAATTTCATGAGTAGTTTACCAACGACAATGATCTATCAAATTCATTACTAAATTCCAATTATATACAACTTCAGGGTGGTCCATTCCGCAAAAATGTTTCACGGTCAATAAAATACAAAAGTTCGAACTGCAAATGAAAGTACTGAAAGTGAAAGTCTTGATTTTAATATTTTAAAATAGAAGTTTAATTATATTTTACTTTGGAAATTTTGTATCCTAACAATAAATAATTTACGCGTCTAAAATAGGAGATATTAACACTTTTCTATTTGAAATTTTTTAATTAAATGAAGTTACACTGCAAAATGAAAACTTTTTAACTGTTATGAATTGTACAGTTCAAGGATTCAGATTCAGTTAAATTCCATTTTAAGGTTGTGTTCTGATTTCAGCGCCCTTAACATTATTTTTTTAAAATAACAAAATCTTTTTTATTTTCCCAGGAATATGATGAAAATTTTTTTATCATCTCACAACCTTCAAGCATTCTTGAATAGCTTCAGAACTTTATTTCAAAATCATCAAAAATCAACATTTTATTTTACATTCTTTTGAATCTTTTCAAATTTTTTATTCTTTTTTGAAATTTTTTCAAAACTTCCAAGTATTGTTTAAAATGAATGGAATTGTTCACAATTTAACTTTTTACAATTTTGAAGCAGCTTTTTAAACTTTTTCGAAATGTGCAAAAATGCTTATTCCGTTTGAAATTATTTGAATTACTGAAATTTGTTCTACATTAATAAGTATTCAATTCAAAAGTCAAATATTGCTAATAATTACCTGTTCTTTTTTTCAGTAAACAATTAAAAGTTGAATCGTGTTGATCATGATACTTAAAGTGATAGGATACATTTGTCTTGTAAAAATTTGTAAAATTCCTGATCAACAAAAAAATTCACTGTCATATCCCGGTCCAGCGACCACCCTGAATTTCAAATTCACTTGGTAATTCGATATTTATATAGCATCGAATCTTTCCGTATTCATTATAATTTATCATACCTTCTTGCGAAGTCTCTTTCTACATTCTACAACTGCCTTGCAATGCTTCTTTTTCTTATCTAACTTTTCTTTCAATGATTAAAGAATACTTTTCTTTCTATAATCTTGTTGCAAATATTTTATAAGTTTCTTACATGGAAGACATCTTATGCTTTGAGGACCACACTTGTGCTGAATCTTCATGGGCACGTAAACCACGCAATGTTTAGACCTGAAAAAAGGAATTTAAAGGAAACGTGAAATTCCCTTTCATTGATTTTTATAAGTAACACTTTATCAAATTTACCGCCTTCCTTTACCAGCCTCTTCGCATGGAATAATATTTCCAACTTCTTTCGACAAGTGCACCATATCGTCGGAATTTCTAATCTTTTCGCATGACTGTACTGAAACCTTTCTTGACTGAAGAAAAATGTGGAATGAATAAGATTATATGAATAAAATGTCTATATTAAAGAATACGAAATATTAGGCCCGTCCATATGAACGATATAGACGTACATTAACTTCAGAATCACATGAAAAAACAACGTGTTTTTCACTTTCAAATTTATAGTTTGTATATATCCACATTATTTTCTACCCATTATTATGCACATAAGCAATCCATTGTGAACTTTGTTTCTCAATTATTTTATAATTGTTAAGAATGGAGAGATATTCTGCTGAGAACTCTTTATGATCTACATTTTCACTGTTATTAAATTCTTCAGAACCAGCTGAGAACTCTTCACAATCTCCATCTTCACTACTATTGAGTCCGTCAGAACCAGTTTCAGAACCAAATTCAACAGGAATTTCACTTTCTTGAGTTTTGGGTTTTTTTCACCGCCTCGATTCTCTTCGTGGCGACGAACAAATTGTTGTGCATCTTATTTTGCAAAACATTCTTGACGTCTAATTGCAATATCTATATCCAAATCTGGCGCAGGCACTTTTGGAAAATGCTTGGGAATGGCTCGTGGTTTTAGATATGATTTGCGGAAACAGTTTCCTGGGATGAATAAGTGAGAGTCGAAATGAAATTCACAGACTTTATCGCCTTTTTTCAATAATTGAGGCGCTTCAGCTAGTTCATTAATAGAATCTTACCACGTATTTAATCTTTCTTGCTTTAAATAAAAGAATGACATTACAAAAACAACAAACAACAAATAAATTTGAAACTTATATGCCACAAATTTTTACAAATTTCAATAACACAAATTTAAAAAAAAATTTAATCTTCCATCTTCATTATTATATTTATTATATTTATTCAATTAATAATTAATAATTTATAGTATATATTTACTTCTGTATTATAAATATTTAATATTTTTTGAATTGATTTAATTGATTATTATTTGTGTAGATGGATGACAGGGTCGATAGGGGTAAGCGTGGTAATGGGGTTCCTGTGATGAAAAGAAAATTGGAAATCAAAAACAAATTAGTTATTACAATTTTTTATTAAAACATAACAATTATATTTCTCATTATTTTTAGGGAAAGGTGACTGCAATTACTTATTTCTTTAATCAATTGAAGGTAAATTCAAAATCAGGCAAGATTCAACATCACTGAACCTACATTCCAAATTCAATTTATAAATACAACTGGTTGCAAATTAATCTTTTTCTCTTAAGGATTTAACTATTTTGTCGAATATATGATTATTTGTGTGAATTCAAATGTTATTGATTTAAAATAAACATATTCTTTCATTGGAATATCAACTACTACATTTTCCGAAACTGAAAGAAATCAGCTATGGTGGTTCGGACATCTTGAAAGAATGAAAGATGAACGACTGGCCAAGCAAGTGTATAAAGGTAAAGTAAATGGCAGAATGCCCAGAGGTAGACTGCCGAAAGAATGGTTAGAATCTGTGAATGAGAAACTAATCCGAAGAGACTTAAGAAGCCATAGAAACACAAGAGCTTGCATGAAAAAATGCATGGACGTGAAGGATGCTATAGTATGCCAGGACAGAAAAGTGTGGCGACAAATAGTTTGTAAAAAGAGTGACATTAGAGTGAATGATGCCTGAAACAAAGACCTAGGATACTAATGGGCCAAACGAGGAACCATGCATAACAACTTTGTGAGGCTCCTCACTTGGGGTGATCGCTAGAGAGGTTGATCAGCAACCTGGGTCGGAGCAGTGTTGCGGAATGAACGTTCCATTTAAATAAATAGCACGAGAGTTCCAGATCAATCTAAAAAATCTATAGCTCACACCTATATACCTATATACCTTATACCCATATACCGACGTACTTTATGCCTATATACCTATTCACTATTTCTCAACCGAGCAAGTCACGCCTACCCCGAAATGATAGGAGAAATAAAAGGAGCATTAGAGTGCACAAGCAAAAAAGGAGTTAGTGAAGGAGGGGATAGAAGTGGATGGGATGAGGATTGTAAACAGAAGAAGGAAGTGAGAAGGGTATTAAGAAAATGGAGAAAAGGGACAAGTAGTGGAGAAGAATATAGGAGAAAAAAGGAGTATACTGAGTTGTGTGATAAAAAAAAAGAGGAGGAAAATAAAAGGTTTGAAGAAGAAGCGGAGAAGGCTAGGACAGAAGAAGAGGTTTGGAAGGTGGTAAATAAAGAGAGAAGAAGAAGAAGAAGAGTAAATCAGGATATTGAGGTGATAGAATGGAAAAAATATTTTATGGAATTACTAGGAGGGGTAGAGAGGAAAGTTAGGAAAGGAGGAAGAGATGGTAGGGAAACAGATGAGGAGGAGGACATTTCAAGAGAGGAAATAGTCAAGGTATTAGGGATGATGAAAGATGAAAAGGCACCTGGTATAGATGAGATTCCAAATGAAGTATGGAAATACGGGGGAACAGAATTAAAGGAATGGGCATGGATAATGTGCAATAGAGTATGAAGAGGAGAGGGGTGGCCAGAAATATGGAAAGAAGGAGTAGTGATACCAATAGTGAAGAAAGGCAAAGGGGAGGAGGTTAAAGATTATAGAGGAGTGACACTAATGCCAACACTGTATAAAGTATATGTGACTCTTTTATCGGAGAGGTTAAAAAAAGAAGTTTTGGAGAAAAAGATAGAGCCACCGAATCAGACAGGGTTTAGAAAAGGGATGGGGGTAATGGACAATATATATGTTCTGAACTACTTAGTAAATAAGAGGATTAAAAGGGAGAAAGGGGCAATGATAGCAATGTTCGTGGACTTGAAGGCGGCGTTTGACTCATTAGACCGAGGCGAAATAGAGAAAGTTATGGTGAGAAAGGGGATAAGAGAAGGATTAATAAAGAGAGTATCGGAAATTTTTAGAGAGACAAAAAGCAAGGTAAAGGTAGGAGAGCAAGTGGGAGATAGTTTCTGGTTGGTGAGAGGGGTAAGGCAAGGATGTCCTCTGAGCCCACTTTTATTTAATATATTAATATCAGACTTGGAAGAAGAAATGAAGAGAAAAGGGTGGGGAGGAGTTAGGATGGGGAACGAAAAGATATATACACTGGCATACGCAGACGATATAGTTTTGATGGCAGAGGATGAAGAAGGGATGGCGGGCTTAATTACCGGATTAGAGAAATACTTAGATGGAAAAAAGTTGAATTTAAATGTAGAAAAGACAAAGATAATGAGGTTTAGAAAAGGAGGGGGAGGAAAGAAAGAATGGACGGGGAGATGGAAGGGGAAAAAATTAGAAGAAGTAAAAGAGTTTAAGTATTTGGGATATACCTTGCAAGCAAATGGAGATCATAGAGCTCATATAAGAGAAAGGATAAAAAAAGCAGCAGGGATAATGAAACAGATATGGGTAATAGGAAAAAGAAGATTTTAAAAAAATTGGAGAAGGAGAATGTGGTTATTTGATACTCTGGTATGGCCGGTATTAGGTTATGGAGCTATGGTTATGGAGATATGGGGATGGAAAGAAAGGAAAGAAATTGAAAGTTTACAAGAAAGGTATATAAGGTGGACGTTAGGGGTAGACTGGAGGACGCCGGGATATATGGTGAGAGAAGAAGCGCAAAGGGATAAATTAAGTACTAGAGCGGGAAAGAGGGCATGGAATTTTGAGACGAAGCTGAGGGAGGGAAAGGGAGGGGAGTTGGCGAGAAAGTGTTTGATGGAGGTAGAAGAAAGGAGAGGGAGGGCGATTGAATTAACGAGATGGGAGGAGGAAAGGAGGGAGTTCTTTCAGGCTAGAGATATAGAAGACGGGACTGGAGTCAACTATGAATAAGTGGAAAAAAGGGAGAGAGAAAGACAATTAATAGAAAGATGGGGGATGATTGAGGAATCAAAATATAATATATGGTATAAGATGATAAAAAAGGAAGGAGTACCAAAGTGTTTAGAAAAGGGATGGGGAGAGAAAAGATGGACAAGAATAGCAAGATTTAGATTGGGAAACGAGGTAAGGGCAAGTATGTATTGGGAAAAGAAAGATAACAGGAAGTGCAGAATATGTGAATGGGAAGAGGAAACATGGGAGCATGTATGGGAAGGATGTAGGAGAGGAATGGAAGATAAAGGAAGCTGGCAAGAGAATGTGGTAAGGATTTTAGGGGAGGATGGTTTGGGGGAAGAGTGGATGAAGGAGTTAGAGGATGCTAGGGGAGCAACTGAAAAAGAATGAAAGAATGGATGCAAAAAATGGTAAAATGGAGGTACAAGAGAAGTGAAAGAAAAAGGAAACGGAAGTCGCCCAAATTAAATTATAAGCGTAAAGAATTGCAAGTAATGATTATGTAATAGCATAAGTAAACTAAGATGCGTTTGCGTTACCGCTCTCTCTCTCTCTCGCTTGCACTCTCGCTTTCGATCACTCGCTCACTCGTTCGCTAACACGTCCCAAATTGCGCTATCGTTGACAATAGATTTAAGGCGTTAGATATAAGATTTTATGTAAATAGGTGTAAATAATTGTAAATAGTAAGGATAAGCTTTTATAGAACATGTAGAAGGAAGTGTTTGTAAGAAATGGAAGTCATGTAAACCCTTAGGGGACACATTATGAATAAAGAAGAAGAACTTTTTTTTGTTTGTGGCAGATTCATAATTTTTGATACAATTGATATTTTTTTAGTTAAACCTTTAACTATTTGGTTAACAGTTCATCTTTTTGGTTAAAATTATTATTTTTGAATCAAAAATCACACTATTTTATAGAAAACTCGTCTTGATGGGTTAAAAAGTAAACTACATATTTTTGTAGAAAATTCATATTTTCGGGTTGGAAATAAATACAAAATTTAGCTAAAAATTCAACTTTTTCATTGCAAATTCGTTTGTTTTGTTGAAAATTAATTTTTCAACTAAAAATGTAACTATTCCATTTGTGGTTGAAAATTTAAGTTTCTTAATCAAAAATCTAATTGCTTTGTTGAAAACTCATTTTTTAAATTAAAGATTCTTCATTTTAGTTGAAAATTAATCTCTTTGTTTGAAAATATATAATTATTTTGTACTTCGGTTTGTTTTTTTGGTTGAATAATTAATATTTTGACTGAAAATTTACTCATACCATTTTTAGTTGGAAATGGAAATTTTTAGTTGAAAATTCATGTATTGTGTTAAAAATTCAACCTTTTTTGTAGAAAATTAAAATTCTTGAAGGAAAATTCAACTATTTGGTTAAGAATTCTTTTTTTTTTTAAGATTCTCCTCTTTGGTTGGAAGTTTAACTATTTTCTTAAAAATTCTTATTTTTTAGTTGAAATTTAGCTTTATTAGTATTTTTGGTTCAATATTAATCTTCCTTTTATACAGTGAATAAGTGCAATAAAAGTACATAAGAATTATATCTTTTATTATTTGTAGGGAAAAGGTGGCTGCCATTAGTTACTGCTTTAATCAATCAAAACTGAAATGCGTAATTCGGTAAACTGGTCACTTTTTTAATTTAAGCAGGTTTTAATGATTTGTGAATCACATTTTAATATATAGACTAACACAGACTGAGTAGAATCTTGTAAAATTTATATATTACTGCTTTCTTTTATTCTGACAGAAAATCTGAACTCGTCGACACACTACCTAAAATTTAGACATATTTTTTTTCGCTTCGCAAAACAATATATATTTACTTCTGGACCTAGACATAAAGAAAAGACTTTTGTTTTAAATAGTATACTTACGTTGCAAACAGAAAATTGTGCTATACCGGGTCCGCCTTCCCGCCACCCTTGTACCTCACATTCTTCATTTTTTATCTTACATCCTCGTATAACGCACATTATCTAAAAAATTATTAGAACGAATATTATGATTGTTAATGGGCATTATTATTTACTTTGACACATTCAAGTAAAATGTACAAAAAATTACAAAATTACAATCTGCACCACCTAACCTGTAAATTACTTTTGTCCACCTTAAAAAAAAAGCACTTTTGGAAAGTGTACATGCAAGCTAACTCCAAACAAAATTATGCATGAAATACTTAAGGCTTTGACATATAAATTTATCCTTTTCAAAATGATCCACAAACACAATGACAAAATTGTAAATATCACGGCACGTAAACAATCGGGTTTGACTGACCGCCATGACACTCGGCACTCTCGGTCTCTCGACTATCGCAGATATTTCACTCATACAATAAGAAAGCCCCCCCCCCCCCCCAACTATTCCGAAAAAGTTGCCATGCTTTACCGCCGCAAATGCGTGGCGGGAAGTTTCGTACGAATGCAACGAGTGGGAATGCAACGAGTGGGAATGCAACGAAATGCCGCTTGCGGGCCCTTTCATGGTCTCTCCAAAATAGGATTTGATAAGTCGACGCAGCATCGACGCAAAGTCGATGCAGCATCGACGAAATGCGCGCGCATCTGTTGCCAACTTCGAGAATTTTTGTGGCGCTTCACGTGTTCCGTCGTTCCGATTTCCGATATTTAAAAACTAAAATGGCCGGTAATGTTTTGATCAGTCTGTCATAATCGAGCACTTTTTTATTATCATTGAAAATGCTCGAGTGTTTTGCAATTTTAATGATTGCCTACACGGAAAAAAGTGGATCGTTAGAAGAACTCTCGTAACCACTAGTTCTAACTATTTTAAATTGAACCGCAGCTTTTCGTCGTGAATTTTGTTAAAATTACTATTTTTTGTTCAGGTATGTTAAACTGACTCTTTAAAAGAGTAGGATGAACAATTTCAAATAGTAGGATGCACTGCACCACTTGGTAACCATCAATACTCAGCGACAAGAAGTTACTATTTCGTGTAGTAAGCTTTCCTTCTGCGAAGAGTAACTTTGCCGATTTCGCATCGTAACGCGTTTATGTATATGTATACATGCACTGCACGTATTCTATACAAAACAAAAATGATGTAAAATGTCGATCGATTTGAGGAGGAAAAGAATTATGTTATATATGATAACTGCACGTGATTTACGATTATTCTTACACAATCGCACGCATAGAGTCTTACACATATGATCGCACGCTCAAACGCTTTGAAAAATCGCCCCCGCTGGGGAATCGAACCCTACCTGCCTACCTAAAACCTGTCCTAAAACCTAAATATAGCGCACGTCTTAGTCAAGTGAGCTACGGAACCGCTTAGATTTTTCTGACAAAGTCTCGATCAAGCGGTTTCTCTGCGAAAAACGTGGCCAGCTAAGAAAATAAATGTCTACTTACAATTTTTTTAATTAATCTCTTACAGGTGATATCTAATAAATTGTAAGGAGCTAGGGAAAAATATTTTGCTCAAAAGTATCAACTCACACAGTAAATATTTTGTATTTTTGTAAATCAAGACTTGAAAAAATGATTTTGAATGAAATCTTTGGAATTTTTAATTTTACTTTATTATCATCTCACTTTATTTGCAACGTAACATTAATTTACATAACTGATATGTGTATGAATAAAAAAATATTTTGAACATTGTAATAATATATCAAATGCAAAATTGAAATCACTATTTTAAGATGAAACAAACATTGAATAGTGATTCAAATTTGAATTTTTTGCAAAAATAAAATTTTTCTCATGAGATATGAGGATGCTGAATTAGAATAAAAACTGTTTAATACAAAAAAAATCGGTTCCGAGAAACGAATATTAAAGATCGCGATATCACAGTAGAAATGTAGATTTTATTTTAGTTAAAAATCATAAGAAAATGAGAAAAAAAATTTTTTCAATAAATGGTATTGATTTCTACAAACATCAATGTGAAAAGGTTGGAAAAATTATTACTGCTTTGAATATGGAAATTAATTTGAACTAAAATTGTATTACAAATTATTTTTTTATGACACATGCATGATTTCAGCCCTTTTCAACGCCTATGAAGCGGGGCTAAAGCTCTGCTTTTTACTCCCTAGGGACTCAAAAGTAACGTCAGAGAGGAATAATGAAAATTATGCATCTATGAGCTCGCATTTTATGATTATCAGCCCACTCACGGTAAAAACTCAGAGGAAATTTTGGTTGCAGATAATAGAATTTTGCGGTTATTTATGGAAGGTTACCATATATACCTGTAAAATTACCATAAATTACTGGAATTTTTCATAAATTTCCGGAAATTTATGGAAATTTAAAAAATAAATGTTGGGTAAGTGACCATATTCACCTGTAAAATTACCATTAATGACCGACATTTTTCATAAATTTCCGGAAATTTATGGAAATTCTTAAAAATGAATTTTGGGTATTCCATGGTAAGTTACCATATTTACCTGTGAAATTACCATAAATTACCAAAATTTTCCATAAATTTATGGAAATTTTTGAAAATGAATTTCGGGTAAGTTACCATATTCACCTGTAAAATTAACATAAATTATCGGAATTTTTCATAAATTTCCGGGGATTTATGGAAGTTTTTAAAAATGAATTTTGGATAATCTATGATTAGTTACCATAAATCACCTCTAAAATTACCCTAGATTAGGTTAACATTAATTTCATGCTTCATTATACAAAATCTAATATGGACTGAAATCATGACTGTATTTCGGGAAATGTCTGAAATCATCCATTTGTTATGAAAAATATCTTATGCGCCTTTCTTTTTCTCTTTTTCTCTTTTTTTTTTCTTTTTCTTCCTTTTTCTCCCCCTAGGTGCATAATATACTATTTAATTATTGATTCAAAAAATGATATGTCGAAAACAATGCATTATTCTACTAAAAAAAATTCTTCCAAATAATATAATATTCGAACCTGGGTGGCTACATCAAGTACGATCTCAATCATTTTTATTGTTATAAGGAACTAAAAATATCATAAGCAAAAAATTCCATAGCAGAAGTAATGTAAAAAAAAGTATTCTTTTATATATAATTTTTCATAATATTTTTATAATTTGAAAATTTGGTACAAAACAAAAAAACTGCATCGAAGTATAAAGTAGAGTTATTCACTATGTTTATTTATAACAATTATCTCAACTAATATTATGAAAAAAGAGAAACCATTATGAAATAGTTTCTGACAATTTATTTCCTTTTGTAAAATGTCAGCGAAAATCTTTTGTTTTACTGATAAGCAAGTTATAAGTCGTCCTTCTTTTTTAATTTCAAGCGGACCGCCTAAAAAATTTTTCGAAAAGGGCCTACACGTTTCTAGTTATGCCACTGAAGTTACTCACAATTTCAAATAGTAGGGCTAACAATCTCACGCAGTGCTTATTGCAATGCGAAAAAGCAGATCGAACTCACTTGCAAAAGTCAAACTCACAATGCTTTGCTTACTATGTGAATTAGTTATTCATACAGTTAACATGTTCAACTGTACAATTCCAAATAGTTATTGAAGCTACTTGTTCTTAGTAATCTTTCTTTTTACAATTTGAAGTAGTAATGCTGACTTTAGGTTTTGTATATTTTGAGATTACAATCTCATTCAGTATAAAAAACTATTTGAATTGTTTCTTGTACAATGTGAACAAGTAAACTTGAAGTTAACAATACATAAAAGTGAATCTAACTATCTACTTTTTTCCGTGTATCAGTGGATGTGTCTTCTCCAGCTATATGTAAAATATGTGGAAGATTCTAAAAGAAAAGACTCAAGTCGTCGTTGGTTCGTAAAACCGCACCTTACGAACGAAATGCGTGATATGTTTGGCGCGTATAATACAATTTTTTTGTATTACGCCAATTATGACGAAGAAGGATTTGTAAAAATGGTCAGATTAACGGTGGAACAATTTAAGAAATTACACGAAATTGTAGCGCCAAGACTTACCAAAACTAGTCTCAGACGGCCGCTATCCACGGAGTTGCGATTGGCCCTTACCTTGAAGTAAGTATACGGTATTTAAGTATAGTGATTTTAAAAGATTTAACGGGAGTTTTATGGGTTTTCAAAAGATTTTGAGGGATTTCTAGGAATCCGGATACAAATATTTTCCAGTTTAATGTAAGAGATCTCGCGTTTTCTGCTTATTTTCTATTAAATCTCCTGAAATTATGTCATCTTGAAAGATTTTTATAAGTTCATTCTTTCTAGACCAAAAGCTCTTTTCATTAAATCTCAAGAAACTAAAATAATTTTTTAAACTTTTTCAAACTATCGTAATATTTTTTTGAGCATGAACTGCATCAGACTTATAATTTATTTAAAAAAAAAAGATTTTGGCAATTCAAATGACTGGGCCCTAAATGAAATCTGTATTGAAAAATTCCTAATTCCCAGCCTATCACAAAAATATTGTTCATTTTCATTTTTCTCGTAATCTACTCAATATGCCTAATTTTAAAAAATCTTTTAAGTTTAAAATATTTTTAGATTTTCTAGGACAATATTTTGTAAAACTTAGCATATTAAGAAGATTATGAAAAAATTAATAATAACGACTTTTGCATAACTGAGAATGAAGGATTTTTTAAACTCTTTTTTTTTCTTTCACGAAATTTAAAATATGTATGGTATTCAATAAATGTACAATATGTTTACCAGTAGGGAATATAGAACAAGTCTGATGGATGTGAAGGTCGCTATATGAAAAGGAAAGCAATTAATTTCTCAGATAATCTGTTCAATATGTTGTGCATTTCGTCTAATGGAAAAATCGCGCTTTCAAAAAGATAAAATATTCCTCACTTTTACGTTGAAAAGTGAAAATCCTAATCTTTTTCTATTGAAGCCTTACTGCCGGGATGTCAGAGTTGTGAGATAGGAAAGCATAAAATTGAAACCAGTATCAATTTGTATGCATTTTTGCAGTTACCTCGCTCACGGAGACAGCGAGATGACGACAGCAAATTTTTTTCGAGTGGGTTCCAGTACAATGTACGAGATCATCTCCGAAGTATGCCCGCTGATTTGGGAACTCTTATCACCAGTATACTTGCGTTGGAAGTCTCCCGAAGAATGGAAAATTGTTGCTCAAGGCTTCAGAGTCAGGTGGGATTTCCCAAATTGTTTCGGAGCTCTAGATGGAAAGGAGATTCGGATTAAAGCCCCCCCCCCTCATTCAGGCAGCCTTTACTTCAATTATAAGAAGTACCATAGCTTCAAGATGCTGGCATCATGCGATTCTTACTATCGGTTCACATGGGTGGATATTGGAAATTATGGTGGGCCAATTTGTTAATTATTACCTACGTATACAAACGTTCTTTTCTGTAGTTTCAGACATTTTCATGTCTTTCATGAAATCCTCTGCAATAATTAACCTCTTTGCAATATTTCCATTCTCTAAGGTTCTGTGAGTGATTCTTCTGCGTTTCAAAATACTGATTTATATCAGGCACTTGAAACGCATCAAGCTGGCCTTCCTGAGACGGCACTCCTACCGCGATCTAATATTCGCTTACCTTTCTTTTTCGTCGGAGATCCGATTTTTACGTTCACGCATTACCTGATGAAGCCATATGATAGGAACAACGACCTTACTGGAAGACAAAGAGCGTTCAATTACAGGTTTTTAGATTTTATACTTCATTTATACTCCCCACTTCCACAAGTTATATGAAAGGCAGAAAGTAATGCTCGTTTGTTATTAGGTGATTTGATAATATATCTTCATTGCAGATTATCTAGGGCTCGCAACTGTATTGAAGACAGTTTTGGAATCCTGTCTGCGAGGTGGCAAATTCTGCACAAACGGTTGGACTTCAAACTGGAAACATCCATCAACGTTGTAAAAGCTTTGGTGTGCCTGCACAATTTTGTTCTCACTGAGGAATTGCCCCTAAATGCCTGGCACAGGCGTTACGGTATTCCTGTAAGAGCTGTCGAAAATAGAAGAAACCAAGGCGAAGAGCATCTCTACGATGGCAGCCTTCCTAATAACGTCTTTCAAATACGGGAGACGTTAGCGGATTACTTCACCTCACCAGAGGGTGAACTTCGTCATTAGAACATCCTGATGGCCTGATCAAGAAAAATAACAACTGTACTTCCTGACGAAGAAGCAATACACTACCGTCGGAAATTGTCGGTACGATCAGTGCGAGCGGTACTAAAAATCGGGATTATTTCATAAATGAACATGAATTTTAAAAGTATTTCAGCCTTTTATTATCAAATCTTTTATGACAAAAATACTTAAAATATTGAACGTAAAATATATGTGAATTACAAATTAATATCGAAGGGAGGGATTATGATTTTTGCTAATTTTTCATTAAGTATCTTAAATAAATTTCCACTTCAATTATAACATAAAAGTTACTCGAATTATCTTTGTACTCTACGTTTTAAAAGACTCAACGTTCAGATTTTAAGTCACGATAGCTTTAATCTTATGTATATATATATATATATATATCACATTTCTCGTAAAGCAAAAAATAACCATCAGGGAGAGAAAAAAAA
Source organism: Andricus quercusramuli (assembly GCA_932178445.1). Taxonomy (NCBI): domain Eukaryota; kingdom Metazoa; phylum Arthropoda; class Insecta; order Hymenoptera; family Cynipidae; genus Andricus; species Andricus quercusramuli. Next base: position 105,445 of record CAKNXH010057873.1, read on the forward strand.
ATTTTAATTTGATTTTTTGAGGAAAAAGTGGTTGTGATATTTTTGGGTAAGAAATCAAAACGATCCAATTAGGGGTTTTGAAGATAGAAAATATGGTTTTATATTTTTTATGAAGCCCGCACTAGTATGTAAAATTAAAAATGACCACTGATTTTAAAAAATAACCAAAAATTATTTGTATGACTCTTCACTTTTTTTAAAAACATTTTTCTCGAGAACGGTTGTTTCATTGAACAAAATTAATAGAAAAAACAACACAATGCTTTTTTCTCTATGAAGCTTCCAAATGTTCAAAAAATTTTTAGAGTTCATTAAATGCTTGTATTCGGCCGAATGTTAAGTTTTCGGAACCAAACAAAGGTGCTGAAATAGAATTCTTTGATTCAGTCCGAAATTTGACTTTTCGATTCGATATTCGACACGCGGCTGGCTCGGGCTCGGATCGAATCGAAAAATTTTGTCTCAGCTTGGATCGAAAGGTGATCGAAAGTTTGACCTTCGAACATGCCTTGGCTCAAAATGAATCGTACGTACGGTAACATATATAAATACAATAGCCTAATTTTATTTTGTATATATTTACCAACCTAAAATGTTAATAAATATTCTAACACTATTGATAGTCTTAAAGTAAAATTAATAAGAAGAAATACACCGAATTGTGTTTGTTCTATTTATGATTATGATAAAACTAAATTACACGATCAATGATTTTTTTCAGCTGAAAGTAGCATTTGGTGCGTTTTTTCTCGGGAATTTTTTCCCATGCGTCCCTCAGGACTAGTAAACGGTCGTTAGTTATTTCGTCATTAATCGGTTCTACTTGCAGCTCACTCGCAATTTCTCCAGGATCAGTTGCTGTCCCAGCTTCTTCAGTTGCCTCGTCTTCAATTTTCACGGGAAAGTGTGAAAATATGTCATCTGAAATGACATGTTGAGATTATTGATTCTGACGATTTCTTATATTTACGATTTTTTTTAAAAACTTGGAAACTGAATTTTTGAATTTTCTGACGAGTGAACAGAAAGGTCACACATACTGACATTTCCGGATTATCACAATAAAACAAATAAAATCAGCAGAATAAACGTTTAGATTGCTGCATTTATAATTCTGCGTTAAATTTTTTTTATAAATGTTATATTTTTCAAATTTAAAAATATTATTTTTCAGCGAACGCTGAATAACAGAAAATAAATATTCAAATATAATACTCATACAAAATTTAAGCGTAGAATTATCATTGTAACATTTTAAACGTTTATTTTTGTACTTGCATTTATTTTATGGTGATATTAAGGAAGTTACAGTATGTGATCACTTTGCGGTCACTCAACTCATGAGCCGTACATTTTCTAAAAGAAAACAGAAAGAATTTTAAGATTTTATCGGGCCTAGAAGACAAAAATTTGTCATTTCATTACAATAATGAATGGTCTGAAATAGTCCCTGAAATTTTTTTTCCCTGGAATATTTACATGATTTTTTTTGCAATATAAGGAAAATATTCTCAATAAGGAATACATTTAAAATATTTATACACAAAACATTCACATTTTTTATACTTTGATAAGATTTCTATAATACTTTGAAATGTATTTTTACCTATCATTTACCTGGAAAAGATGTGAACTATTTTTAATGGGGGTGTTTAACACTTAATAGGAGGCGTTAACAAACTTACATAAGTACCCGCGAAATTGGAACTCAAATTAAGCAAAGTTTTTTCAAGAAAATAATAATAAAATTTTCATAAACTTACAGTCCACGTTTTAGATTTTGCTTCACTCATTTGCTTTAATTTACTTTAGAACCCTTTTTACTTTGCTTAATTTGAGTTTGAATTTCGCGGACACTTATATAAGTTCACTAGGGCCTCTTAGTGAGCGGTAAACTCTCTTAACAAGGTCGATATTGGTGTAATTATGCGATTTTATAAGTTTTGCTTATATGAAATGATAGGTCAAATATAATTTAAAGTAATATGTGAATATTTCAACTGTAAAAAATTTGTATTTTTGGTCTATTTCAAAATTTAAGCTTTTTCTGTCCCCGGTATAAATATTTCAAATGTATTGCTAATGGAAAATATTCTATTTATATTGTGGACGAAATACTGTGCATATATTATTCCAGGGAAAAAAACTTTCAGAGCCATTTGAGACCATTAGGGCTCGTCCATAAACTACGTAGCCCGGTTTGAGTCATTTTTTGAGTCCCCCCTCCCCCCGCGTAGATTGCCGTAGATTTTCACTACCCTCCCCCCCTAAAATCTACGTAGGTTTTATTATATACTCCCCCCTTTAAATCGATATTTTGCTGAAGAAGGTGTCATTTTATCGTATATATTTACTTCACCTTCAACACAAATCCATATAATTTACACTACAGTAGTAACGCCGCACAGTGGACCTTTTTTGAAATTCTGTCTCAAAATCGAAGAACTTTGGATCGGAATGACCTCGAGGGATATATTTTTTGCTTCATTGAAGATAAAACCTTTCCGAATATAGAAAAATTACAGAGAAAGTCAGAAAAAAATTGAAATTCAAGAATTCGGAATCAGACTAAAATCAAAT
>CAKNXH010057874.1:21515-33705 GCA_932178445.1 Andricus quercusramuli
ATTTTCAATTCAAAAAATTAATTTTCATACAAAAATAAAGTTTTTTGGACAAAATAATTCAATTTTCAGCCAATAAGATGATTTTTTATTAATGTTTCTTTAGATTCCAACCAAGTAATTGAATTTTTAAGAAAGAAAATAAACTGTCTAATAGAGAAGAGATGAATTTACAACAACAAAACGAATTTTCAATGAAATAGTAAAATTTTTAACCTTCAACGAAATAGTTAAACTTTTAACCTACGCAGATGAATTCTTAACGAAAACGTCGAATTGTCAACACAGAAAATTAATTTTCGACCAAAACAGACAAATTTTTAACAAAAGGCACCTATTTAAAGAGAAATAATTTAATTTGTAACTAAATATAGTTGCATTTTCAACGAAAAAAGATTAAATTTCAAGCAAGAATATTAATTTTCCACCAGAATAAGACAAATTTTTATGAAAGCTTAAACGAGAAAGGTAGAATAACTTTCAATTTTAATTTAATATGAAAAAAAGACTTCATTTTTTATCTATGTTATTATTATCTTGGATATGAAAAGAGCTGAATATTCAAAAAAATATTTAAAGTACATTTTCAGTGTACAAAATTAATTTGGAAGAAAAAAAACGAGTTTAAAAAGAAATGTTTTGTTAAAAAAATAATTCAAGATATCTTCTGATGTGCAATTATCTGAACTCCTGGAATCTGCATTTTTCTTTCGCTAAAGACCACAGTAAATCGACCGCCGACAATGAATAAAAAGTGCTAGGTGAATCGGCCGATATCCTAAATATTGAAGGTAATCTGAAATAAAAACGAGAATAAAATTCAAAATTACCGAAACTCACAACAGAAATTGAATGGGTTGACCGATTTTTTTCTATCTTTTTTTGATCTTCTCGTAATTATGTAATGAACCTAATGCAGCATATAAAAATTCAATTTATCCATATTCTAATAATTATCAATTTCGTTCAAGCGGCTCGAATCGTGTCAGGATGCAACAATCGAAAGGGCGGTTGATTTACGAGCGACCCCCTGTGTTCAGCTTGCTCGAGAACCGTCACGGTGAATTATGACAAATTTGTATGGATTTGAAGAGCGCCTGTTTTAGGTTCAACGGGGGTACTTTCCCGGTGGCGGATTACTCGTTTCCAGGCGCAAAAATGAAGCACATTTTCGATTAATTGAAAATAAAAAAAAACAAGACCATTTTTCAAAAAAAAAAACTTTCTTTTTCTGCATTATGCTCTTGAGATTATGTGGTTAAAATATTGCATCGAATAATTCATCCGTTTAGCGGGATTCATGCGCAAGAGAATACATGGGCTAAAAATAAGGCTTGAGGAAGCGCCTTAAGTGCCTGCAACTCGAAACCGAAGGACTTTTGGGATCTAATGCACATAAGAACTTTCATTCAGGACACCTTAAAAAATACAATCCAGGCAGTTTAACTTCAAACGACTGAACGTTTTTCTCTTGGTATTTTGTGCAGGTTCTTTATGGAAAAACGGCACAAGCTGCAATAAAATAGTTCATAACAATTTTTTTTCTCATAGGATGCACACTTCTCTCTCTTTATTTGTTTATACTCTTTCCCTTTGACGGGTTTGATAGTCTCTACATAAACATTACATTTATTCTCACAATCAAACCTTATACTATCTTACTAACTATTTTCTACATATCGTCCTAAATTATAATTCTTATTTCTAAACGCTTTCGACTTTGCCCTGGGCTTGCATTTCTTTTTGAAACTATCAATCTTAACATTGGACTCTATTCCACAATACTGCTTCGTGATTATCCTCATTTAGCAGTCATTTTTTTTCCTACCCTGTGCGACCTCCTCTCTCTCTCTCTCTCTCTCTCTCTCTCTCAGATCTTCGAGCTTCCTTATCCGACCCCTCCCCCTTCTGACCATTTTCATTCAGAATCGATTTCATTCTTCTATACTTTTCCCTCCCCCTTCGTCACCTGTACACCACTCCAACACATGCAACCATGTTTCCTGCTCATACCCACATACTCTACACACATTCTCTTCCTCAATCATCCAATACCTCCATGCTTTTACACCCTCTCCCATTCTGAATCTCACCACTCTGTTCCATTCACTCTCCTTTTTTATCTTTCTCAGGTGCTCTGGTTCCCCCTGCCTCTTGAACATTCCATACCAGCTGTTGTGTCTTGAATCTGCGATTTTTCCTTATCTTTCCTCCCCTTGCCATGCCTTCATCTCTTCCTCTATTTTCTCCCACTCTCTACCCCTCACTTGCATACCACATTGGAACCTCAGTTCATATCTCTCATGCTCCCATTTTGAACGCCCCACGTTACCCCTTCTCTCTTTATCCATAACTTCTCGCGCACACGCTTGCGCAATTTTGCTAACTTCTCCTCTTCTTAGTTTCTTTTCAAAGTTTCAGGCTTTTCTTACTTGCCTGACAACCATTTTTTCTCGTCCTATTTCTTCACTTTGCATATAACCTGGGCAGCTCCAACTCACTCCCATGACCCATCTCAAAAATCTCTCATGCAAACTTTCGACTCTCTTATGTTCTTTTTATAGCCCCAAATTTTTACTCCATAGCCGTTTTAAAACTTTTGATAATGACATAAAATGTCATTTTCAATGAGTATTTGAAATTTGCATCGACGAAACTTAGAAATTATATCACGTACTACGACAATTTTTATAATCAGATTTTTTTCAGCTTCCGTGTACCGTTTTGCTTTTTATGTTATTCAGACTATTCTAAAACGATTAAGAATTACATCAAATGCACAGTTTTTGGAACATTTACAATTGATCATGAAGATAGAGCTTTGAATTTTTTTTCTTAAAAAAAAAGGAAGTGTCTGCTTGTACCCAAATTTTGGTACGAATATGGGTATGTTTACACTAAAATCCAGCTATTCGTACCTAAATTTCGGTCGTTTTGATATAATGAACCCTAGTATATCCGATGGCCGGTCTATATTTGGGCTGAGGTTTGATCAACCGTCGGGTGCATTATGATAACTTGTGCCACCCAATGTTATGCCGATGGTCGGGCCATCTCTTGCGCAAAGTCGGGCCGGCCGGTTACTAGAACTGGATAATATTACACCGATGGTCGGGCCAACCATCACCCAGAGTTGGGCCGAACATATTGTTATGGTTATTTTGAACCAATTGGCCAAGGCCTAAACGACCGTCGCCCCTACCTTGGGCCTGAGTGGAATCGACGGACGGCAAAAGTGGCGTTACTTGCACTGGATAATATTACACCGATGGTCGAGCCAACTATCGCTCAGAATCAGACCGACCGTAGTGTCATGGTTATTTTGAGCCAATTTGCGAAATCCCAATCAACCGTCGACCCAAACTTGGGCCAGAGTTGGACCGACGGTCGGCAAAAGTGAGGTTACTTGCAGTGGATAATATTACACCGATGGTCGGGCCAACTATCGCCCAGAGTCTGGCCGACCGTAGTATTATGGTTATTTTGAGCCAATTTGCGAAGGCCCAAACGACCGTCGACCCAACCTTAGCCCAGAGTTGGAACGACGGTCGGGTGAATTTTGGAAGCCATTGCCGGCTTCTAGCGTTGACCCAACTAAGGTGGCTTCGAACTGCTAAAGTTGGGCCAACCTTGGTCAGCTAAATTTAGTTGCCAAAGCCGGCCCGACCTTGGGCCGACCATCAACTCTGGCTGCCAACATAAATTCACACCTGGGGGAGTGACTTTTTCTGTCCAAGCGCTTGAAATACGTGGATATTGATGCTTAAACAAAAGCATGAAGCTATACTAAATGATTCTCATTTATAATAACAAATAGTACAAACATATGCTAGAGTTGAACATTTTTTGTAGACAAATTATTTCTTTCACCAAACCGTTCGAAAAGTCACTAATATTGATATACAATGGATATACATAGTATATCTGTTTTTACTAATGGCAAGAACGAGAAAACTACTTATTTATGTACAAAAAATTTTGCAGTTTCATTTTCGGTTGAATATTTGTTCATAACAATTAGTCAGTGGGAATATTTTCACTACATTAGTTATAAATAATTGAATTATGTACATGCAACAATAATTTGGAGTTCAGAATTTTTTGTTCAAGGGGAAAGAGAAGTAGGGTTTATGTTCTTTTCCAAATTTATTGCAAAGTGATTTTCGACCACAATAGTATAATCATGAAATCTCCCGAGAGTTTGCTCGTTATAGGACGTCATTTTCCTTGCTTGAATATTCAACGGATGTTAAAACAACACTGAAAATGCATTGAAACAATTTTCCTAATATGGTATGTATTTCACGTTGACGGTGAATTGATTTCCCACCCCAACAGTGTACTAAAAAATATCCCGTGATTTTTCTTTTTAGAACATTTTTCATCTCTCATCTTGAATGCTTAAGAGATGTTGAAACACCCCGAAAAATTAATTCAATCGATTTTTCTGCTGCGATATGTTTTCACGAATTGGTAGTAGTAGTAGTATAAAGTCGTCGCTGTAAGAAAAGATAAACAATAATAACTAAAAGAAAAATACTTTTTGTCATTTATAGCCTAAATTGAATATGTGTTAGTGCTTTTTAAGAAATCTGGTATGGTAACAAAGAAAATTTCGAAATTATTTGTTGAGATAATAAGAATTCTAATTATCACTGTTAGAAAAATCTCTACTAAATTCAGTATACATGTAATTGAAGCAAGAATGCATAACCTGCAATTACATTTAGTATATCAGCGTACAGTAAATTTATTACATTCTTACTGAATTTAGTATACACGTATATATGAAATTTAGTATACGAGTGCACTGAATTCAGTGTAAATATACTAAATTTACAGTACGCTGGTATACTAAATTTCATTGCATGTTGTGCATTTTGCTTCCATTACATGTGTCCTAAATTTAGTAGAGATTTTTCTAACAGTGTGTTAGTAAACATATTATAAATGATGGTGTAAAATTGTTGTGTGAGGGTCGCGATCGGACTTTAGGAAAACAAGAGACCTTATAATTTAGAAGGGACTAAAAATATATTGCTATATTACTGATGATATGACAGTGAAGTCTCACCTATTTCCCGTTTCCACTATTTCACTTCCTCCGTACACGCTTTCTTCCGCTTGTGCAGTTCCAGCACCTCTCACCACGGTCTCACTGGAAGAGCGGAAAGCCCTCGTCTGTTTGAATTGAGTATTTTAGCATGACGTCATGGGAATGTAGACAACTTTTTCGAGAAAATATTATAAACGTAGAAGTCAGAAATGTACGAATAGTAAAATTTCTCAAGCGTAGAATCTATTTTCTCAGACATGTTACGATGGGGGGAAAAATATGTATATGTATATATGGCCATTTTGCAAGACGGCGGACAAATCGTGTCCCCGAGTCATTAATCTACACTGTTAGAAAAATCTGTATGAGATTTAATATACATGTGTGTGAACACTGTTAGAAAAATCTCTACTAAATTTAGCATACATGTCAAGGAAGCAAAAATGCATAACATGAAATTAAATTTAGTATACCAGCGTGCAGTAAATTTAGTATATTTATACTGAATTTAGTACACGCGTATACTAAATTTCATATACGTTTATACTAAATTCAGTATGAATATACTAAATTTACTCTACGCTGGTATACTAAATTTAATTTCAGGTTATGCATTCTTGCTTCCATTACATGTATAGGGGAAAGTTGCCTAAGACGAGCCCCCTCCTAAGACGGGACACCATGAATATTTTTGTACAAAAGCAATATAGTCATCACTTACGCATGCGAATACGTGTTCAGCAAAATTCTGGTTATTTTGAAGGTTTTTTTTTTCCTGCACTGGAAGTAAATTAACAAAAACAGAAAGGAAAAATTATTTTCGTACGTTAGAGAACGAACTTTCACCTGTTTTAGAAGTTGTGATTTAATAACTTCTAATGATTTGAAGGAGCAAGTTATGTTTTTGTTTGATAGATAATTTTGTAATCTTTGCAACTGATACTTACGTTTTATTAATTCTTATGCTATTTGATTAAAATATTTAAAAAATTGTGATCATGCGAAATTCCTAAAACGGGCCCCGGTTAGGCTAGAGAACTGTAGGTAAAAGGGAAATTTGCTTTCCTTGTGAGTTTCCGATGGTCTCAATGGTAATGACCTAACCTCTTTCTTGCTTTTACATCAGGAATAAGAAATTTTTTAAACTATGTCGCTTTTTCGATTTATATCAGTAAATTCTGGGTCTGAGATGAATAATATTCGAAATTTTATAACTTTTCATAAATATTTAGTCCTTGAACTTCTTTTACACTTATTTTCTGTTAGACCTTATTTTACGCTTATTTTACGCTTTATAAGGTATTTTACGTAACTGATATGTCATAAACGTAAACATTATGTTTAAACAATACGCTGCGAATAAAATTCATCAATATCTAATGTTTAATTACATAGCTTTTTTTGTTTTAAAAAGGGGCCCGTCTTAGGATACCGGGTTGCCTAAGACGAGACAAATACATATTTTTTTCAACATCGAAGTTCATTGCCTTTTAAACATTTTTTGAACTTTTAAGTGTGTGAACTTTGTAAATAAAACATCAAAATATGATGCCAATAATCGCTTTTGCTTCTAAAGTTCCTTAAAATCGAAAATTTTTGGAAAATATGGAAGGGGGCTCGTCTTAGGCAACTTCCCCCTACTCAATTCAGTAGAGATTTTTCTAACAGTGAAGCAAATATGCACTACCGCTACTGAAATGTAACATACATTGGTCGGTATAGCAGTGTGCATGAAAATTCAAAATGCTTTCATTTCTTTAAATCTTGTCAAATATTGGCAATTAAATTAATAATCTAGAATTCGTCGACTGAATTGTTATTTATGTTGAAAGTGCGACGTACGGGTGGAACTTTTGCAAAAATCCAGTCTAAATAGTAGAAATTTAATGCTGGTACAGTTGATTGTAGGTTAGGTATGTTATTTTTTTGCTTAATTGATCTTTTCGACTTAAAATCCAGTCACATTTTTGATTAACTGGAAGAAGGTATCATGTTTTATTATTTAGAGTCGAAAATTTATGTTGAACTTATTTTGAATTTGTGTAAAATGGAATTATCTGATTTTTCTTGTAAGTGATTAACATGAATGTATATGAAATTTAATATACAGTGTATGTATATTGCTTGAATTAAGAAAATGATTTTTGACCGCTATTGTACTCATGATACTTTATTAAGCCTCACATGTTTTTTAATCGCTGTTCAGAATATTTTCGATTTATTTCATGAAGTATTACCCGATCGTCAGTCCTGTCACGTGTCCCAAGGGGTGAAAAGTGAACTTCATGCATACATATTCACTAGAACCACTGAACTTTTCAATTTTTCTAATATATGCCATAATCTGCTACAGTATCCCTCTCCCAAATTCTACAAAAAAGACAGATTTCTTTACTTTTGATTTATTGTAATTAGACTCAGAAGTCTTGTCCGCAGGAAATTGAATAGGGCGAGCGACAACTTTGAAATACCGCTTAGCGGTTGTAAAATAGGCCGTAAGAGTGCTCTCCTGCATCACCTCGCTTTAGTGAGGCTCGAGTTACCCTGAAGGAAAGTCATTGATGATTGAATTATTTTATTTTTGCAATAAACTAAGTGATAATGAGTGCGAAATTGATGCGTACCTTTATTCTTCGTCAGACCTGTCACTTATTGTTTCCACTAGTGGCTGCCTACCTTGCAGTGAAAGACGAAAACGTCAGTCCTGTCACAGTCAGTCCTGTCACGTGACAGGGTCTGATTTTAGGTATCAGGAATTACGTTTTCACTTACTTCTCCCCTAGTGGAAAAATCTTCTGGCGCTGATCAGCCCCAGACTCGACCGTCTAGACTCTAATCTGGCGCAGATCAGACAGTCTAGTCTGGGGCTGACCAGACCTGTAACACTTTTGCAAAGTTTGTGGCTAGACGGTCTAGCCAGCCGCTAGTCAGCCGCTGGTCTGCCGCTATTTAGTGGGTACACGCAGAAAAAAGAACCCTATATTTTACTGAAAACCAAGTTAAATCTACTGATCTTCCAAGTACGTATATGGACAAGACGTCAGTTCAGTAAATTTTACAACTATAGGCAACTGAATATTAACTTATGTTAACGGTGCAGACTATAGTTTGGACGGCTCTATAAATTGTAAAAAAATGGCTAAAAAATAATTAATAAATAAACAAACGGTTGATTCTGCGATATATTGTCGGATATACTTATAATTAATCGATATTTGTAAGTTACAACGCTTATAAGACAATTAAAATTTCGCACGCAACGGGGGGGATTTGAACGCATAAACCTAAGCACGCAGGTCGATTACCTTAACCACTACACTATTACACGAGTTGCGATCTGTGAAATAATTCCAAAATGCATTTGTAACTAAGTTGGCGACCTCGGTAACCACTTTTGAATACGCGTTCATGTCATCGGGGCACACGACATAAGTTCTCGCATTTACCTCATATATCCATACAAGTCAGCTGGAACAGTAGCGGAACGCAAAACCGTCCTGCTCCAATAAATGGACATGTCTGTTTTTTATACGGTTCGACGGACTAGCTCAATCCGGATTGTATCCGCTCATGTCCGTATTTTGCACGCTCTGACGGCCACGATTGATCCGGACATCATCCGATTGAGTCCGAAATTTGTGCGGTCGGAGGAATGCAGTCAATCCGGATCGCATCCGGATAAATGTGAAATTTGTACGGTCTAAGGGATACGATCAATCCGGATATCATTCGATTAAGTCCGAAACTTGTGCGGTCTGAGAAATGCAGCTAATCCGGATCTCATCCGGTTATGTCCAAAATTTGCACGCTCTTAGTGATACGAACAATCCGGATATCATCCGATTAAGTCTGAAACTTATGCGGTCTGAGAAATGCGGCTAATCCGGATCTCATCCGTTTATGTCCAAAATTTGCACGGTCTAAGTGATACGAATAATCCGGATTTCATTTGGTTAAGTCCGAAATTTGTGAGGTCTCAGGAATGCAGTCGATATGGATCTCATCCGGATATATTTGAAATTTGTCCGGTCGGAGGGATACGATTAATCCGGATATCATCCGCTTATGTCAGAAATTTCTGCGGTCTGAGGAATGCGGTTAATCCGAATCTCATCCGTTTAATTCTGAAATTTGTACGGACTAAAGGATACGAATAATCCGGATTTTTTCCGGTTGAGTACGAAATTTGTGCGGTCTGAGGAATGCAAGTCAATCTGGATCTTATATGGATATATTTGAAATTTGTACGGTCTAAGGGATGCGATTAATCCGGGTATCATCCGATTAAGTCGGAAACTTGTGTGGTCTGAGGAAAGAGACTAATCCGGATGTCATCCAGTTATGCCCGAAATTTGCACGGTCTCAGGGATACGGATAATCCGGATTTCATCCGGTTAAGTCCGAAATTTGTTCGGTCTGAAAAATGCGGTTAATCTGGATCTCATCCGGTTAAATTTTATATTTGTACGGTTTGGGGAATGCGGCTAATCTAAATAAGATCGTCACCGTTCGTCAATAATGATTGGTTAACGAACTCGCTCTTTCTTTTTAGACTTTAAAGAAGTTTGCCAAACCGAAAAGCAACTATACATATTCCTTCTGAAAGTTATCGTGCTTATCGACGACGAAAACGAGAACGAGGACAATGACAGACAGGCATGGACAATCACCATTGTACAAATCGCTTTTTTCTGACTCAGCGCGGCTCCAATCGTCGAGATTTGATGAAAACCAATTAAGTAAAATTTTATACAACAACTAATACTTTGGAATTTAGGTTGAGAATGTGAAAAAATATTGAATACTAAACTTTTTTTAAAATTCATTTTCATAGAATTTATTATTTTTATTCTCTTTGTACATCTATAACATTACTTTGAAAAATACCGGTCTCATTTCCTCATCATCTTCATCGATGTTGGCTTTTATAAGATCCTCAGCTAGCTCACCGTTTTCATATTTTGTGTCCTCATCTCCTTCCTCATAAACTTCTTTGTCTTTTCTAGCAACGAGAGGGTCAGCGTTGCCTGTCTCAGCCTCTTCTTCTTCTATACTTTCAGACTCATTCACCTCATCTTCTTTGTCCTCCCCATGTTCAAATTTTCCAGTTTCCAGAGGATCCAAGTTTTCGAAATTGACTTCTTCATCTTCCATAGTATTCGTGTCATTTGTGTCATCGTTGGAGTCACTTTGCTGAATAAATTCTTGAGAGTTTTGACCCTTCTTTGGCTTTTTGTGCGATTTATCTTTGTCTTTTCTCGAACATCTTTTTCTTTTTTTTGTCAAGTCTCGATTGACATCTGCAATTTTGTGGTTTAGGTAACTCGTAATCTTATGTAGTTCTTTGTGTACTTCAGACACGTCCATTTTTAAATTTTTATCATCCAAAACTTGGAGAAGTCTGAAAAAAGTATAGGCACAGAATCAGTGCCGGTTTATCCATTGGGCAAATGCCTAGGATCATCAAACCGTAGGGGGTGGCCCGAAGTGGGGTGTAATCAAAAAACGAATTTCAAAATAACTTGCAGAAGACAATTCTTGGCCAATTTTTGATCAAAAAATTCAAAAAACGAAATATTTTTCAAGGTTATTTTGTTAATTTATTTTAAGGTGATTTAAATATAATTTTCCTAAGATTATTGAAACTCAAAAACATTTTTAAAGATTTCAGATTTCAAATCAAAATTTAACAAAAAAGTTAACTGTCGAACAAACAGTTGAATTTTCAAATAAAAAATTTGAATTCTTCAATTTTTTAAAATCATTTTGTTTGCATTTGTAGGAATCCTTTGAAATGTTTTTTTTTCTTATAAAAAATAATTTGAAGTTTTCCCAGGCATCTTAAGAAAATTTTTTATTCGCTTGAAACCTTTCCAAATTCTTCAAAAGCTTCTTATTTTTTCCAATGCTTCAAAAATATACATTTTATTTGAAAGTTTTTTAACTCTTCTCCAGATGAAAATTATTTTCGAATCTTTTTAAAACTTCTAACACTTCTAAATATCTTTTAAGATAATATTTTGATACCTCAAAAACTGAAAGAATGTTAATGTAACTTAAAAACTTAAAAATTTCCCTTTTATCAAACCTTTTTAGAAACATTAAGAAATAAATTTTATCATGAAATGAAATTACTTATTCGATAATTTTCATTTACTTAATTCATGGGGGGGAAGGGCACCTGAAAATGAAATTCCTGGGGGTGTATTTCTCCTTAAGCCGGCAGTGCATACATTATGTTCAAAGGCATATTTGAACAATGTCAAAAATAACAATCATTCGAAAATATATTCTGTAAAATAATAATCACCAGCTAGAGCTTTGGAACCTGCTAGAGGAAGTCCAGGTTTCCCAGTTTTTGAGCCTTTCGCAGTGCTGTTTTTGAGAACTTCATTCGTAAATATTGGTGTGGCGATACCTTTTATAAATTTCTGCGCATTGATCTTCGGTTGAAAGCGAATAGAATCATATGTGTCTCGATCAATCCATACCCCGTAGCCTGCATGGATCTGTAATTAAGAACGACTTTATTACATTGTATCGAAAAGTGTATTAGAGACAGGGTTGAAAAATAGATTAATTGTCATACTTCATTTTTTGCAGGATTAACCGCCCCAATTTCCAGCTGTTCTCCGGATATTAATTGTTTTTCCAGCTCTTGTTGAGCTGTGGCACCAACTTTTTTGATACTTGCTGCAATAAATTCAAGTGATAACGTTAAAAATACATTATTTTCAATTAAAATTAAGAAATGCTGTATATAATGCAGTACTTTACAGTGTACTGTCTCGAAACAATTCACGACCTTATCCTGCATACGTATGTTTGATCTCTTTAAGGACCTATTTTCCATTTCTAACTCAATTATTTGCCGCCGATAATCTCGCAAAAGAGCATCCGTTTCTTCATTGAAGATGTTTTCATCATCGTTCTATTAAGGAAAAAACAGTTGTCTACAAGTACATACTACAATCGTATCTATAAACATAAAATTACACTTGTTTTAAGCAACTTACATTTGTATGTTTCATCCCTGGCGGACCGAACGAACGGAGCGGATACGCTACAGCGTATCCTTATAGTATCCACGTCGTATCCTCTCCGTATCATGCAAGAAAAACTCATTAAAAAAGAAAG
>CAKNXH010057874.1:44756-60182 GCA_932178445.1 Andricus quercusramuli
CCTAAGCAAACCGTTATTTTCAGCGAGACCCCCTCCCCCCTTCAAATTGGTAACGTAGATTATAGACGATTCCTAATAGAAATTGCATTGAAGTTATCCATCAAAGTTCTCTAGAGAAAACGTTCAAATCCCTATAAGTCTAAAATCCCTTGAAATCCTTGAAGATTTAATAAAATCCTTGAATCTATTGTGAAATTTCTTGCAACGCCTTGAAATCTGTTAAATCGTTTAGAAACTCTTGATATTCAGGGAAATTTCATTTATTTTCCAAAGTTTTCTAGAAATCCTTTGAAATATTTGAAAATCCTACAAAATACTTTAAAATCCCTTGAAATTTTGTGCACCTCTTAAGATCATTAATAATCCCTTAAAATCTCTCAAATTCTATGAGATCATAAAAATCCATTTAACAAAAGTATAATAAATTATTTGAAAAAAACTGAATCAATGCCTAGAAATCTGAAATCCCTTGACATCCTGGCAATTTTAATAACATCCTTCAATCATATGAAATTCCTTTAAATATCTTAAAATATTTGGAATCGCTTGAAATTCAATTCAATTTATTCTCCAAAATTCACTAGAAACCCCTTGAAATATTTGCAAACCCTATAAAATTCTTTAAAATCCCTTGTCATCTTCGAAGAAAGTAAAAATCCTCGAAGATCCCTTGAACGTTTTTATAAATTAGGAACGTGGAATTAATTATAAGAAGAATATATTATAAGAATACGCCTTAATAATTCATTTTTATATATTTTACGTTTATATGCGCACACACATTATTCCAATATGAATAAATAGAATAAGCGAACATGTGAAATACAATAATCAAATTTACCTGCAGCTAGACCAACGGTTCCTAAGCATTTTGATTTGCAGCCACAATTCACTTTGTATTTAGTGTTATTTGGTTGATTTTCTTTATAATTCACAACAATGTTCGAGGACAAGATTGCCGTCAATTCCGGGTAGTGATCACACTTTTTCGCGAACTTAAAGTACAGAAACATCTCGTTTTAATGACTTCCGAAAAATACACTATAAATAATTTGTCGAAAACACTTTTTGCTAACCGCCGTATAAAAAACGTTGCGTCCATGTGCTTGCATGTGCCGGTTCTTTGTTCTCTTCCTTCTGCGTTTTGATTGTGGTAGTTGCAGCTTTTGAGGTAACAAAACGAAGACATGCGCATGCACGAACATAGACGACCAATGCCGTTGAACATCCACATTCGAACCAATAAAGTTATCCCCGGTCGTATCCTATTGGACTACGCAAAAGACATGGTAAACGCGGGTACTTCGAAAAGGGAAATAGAGCGGCGCTGATTGGTAGTACTTGCGTCTGTGTGATGGGCGCGTGGTTGAAGCCGATCAGCCGAGTTAGAGACTCGTGTTGACTCGTGTCAGCTGTGAAGCGTAATATAAACACTTGTTTAAAACTGAAACACTGCAAGAATCGGGATTTCGATTACAGTCTATATTTACATGATTAACAAATTAATTTTTCTGGGCTGAAAAATTTGACAATTTCTTGTGAGAAATATGAGTTCCAGCGATAGTGATGGTAATGTCGAGTGTGCAAATAATGAAACACCGGTGAAAATAAGGAGTTACAAGCAAAATCCTAGTAAAAACAAAAATATACATCCGAGAACTGCACAACGCTGGAAATCGAAATTAGATTCTGGATTGAATGCAGGTAAGAATATTTACCTCTTATATGTACATATAAACTCTACATATTTTTGGGTTACAAAATAGGGGGCGTTCGAATTTGCAGAAGCGGGGACCTCATCTCAAAATTCTTTTTTGTCGATCATTTAACTCAATAAATAATTGGCCCTTGGGCCAAATCTTTCATGACGCCCTTTTCTAAATTGAAAACGCCAATATTGTTTATATTTTAGAGATTTTTAAATTCAATAATTTTGCTAAAAAGTCTTTTTGGGCTAAACTTAACTGCTTTTGGTTTCGAATTTATTTCTTGTTGAGAATGAATCTTTTCCGTTAAAAATTCCCCTTTTTCATTACAAATTTAACTATACATATAGTTTTAAAAATCCTTCCTTTTTTTGGTTGAAAATTGATTTTTTGATCTGGAAATTTTAATATTCCACGTTTGGTTGAAAATTTACCTTCTACAGTTAAAATTCAGCTATTTCGTTGAAAATTCCTGTCATGCGTTAAACATTTGTATTCTGCCGTTGAATATTATAATATTCTTGGTGATTAGTTCATCTTTTTGGTTCAGAATTCCTTTAAAATAGAGTTAAATTTATCTTTTGTGGTAGAAAAATAATTTTCGTGCTTGAAAATTTATCTTTTTCGTTGAAAGTTTATTACGTTGGTTGAAAATTACGTTTTTCTTATTTAAAATTAATTTAACTATTCTATTGTTGGTGGAAAATTTATTCATTTTTATATTAAATTCATCTGTTTGGTTGATAATTTAATTGTTTTATTCAAATTTAATCTGATTGATTAAAAATTAATTTATTTTCGTTTAAAATTTGACTATTTTGTAGAACATTCGTTTTCTTCATTGAAAATTTAATTTTCTGTTTACCAAAGTCAACTGCTCTATTTGTGGTTGAAAATGTATTTTTTTTTCAGTTTAAAATTGATACATTTCATATAAAATTGGTCTTTTTTGGAAGAAAATTCATCTTTTCGGTTGAAAATTGAACTATTCGGTTAAAATTTATCCTTATGCTCCCTCGTAAAGGAAGCTTTATAATGATGAAAGTTTCGAACAATTTCCAACTCATTTAATTAAACATTTCTCAATTTAAAAATGTCTACGCAATTTTTCGAATGTATGTGTGAGTGGATGTGTGTGGATGCGTGGATGTCACACTTGTTTGTGAACACGATAACTTGAAGGCGGTTGCACATAATTTAATGAAATTTTGAGGGCTTATTTTAACCACTAATGTCTTGAAACTGACTAAAGGATTTATAAAAATATTCATTTCATTTTTTTTTTAACTCTTCATAATATTTTAAAAATGGGTTTCTCCTAGTAAAACCTTTTTCATCAGCATAATTCAAAGTTGATGCAAAATAAAAAGTGTAAATTTCAAACTTCATTTAATTGTAACACCCACTATTGCTATACTTTAAAGATACAACAAAAAATGTATTCAAAAAATAAATAATAATCAATTGCGAGTATTTCGACTATAAATTTCAATGATCCTGCTTAGAATGAATACATATATTACATCTTCAAACATTATAGTGCAAATAAAATTTCCAAAGCTACGGGGTTTCGAACCCAGATCTATTCCTGAATCTGTCGCCTAGCATCACCTACAGAATTGGAAGTCAATGAAAAACCCATCCTCATAAGCCTCTGCTCAAAAAAGATAAAACAACAACTGCAACTTTTGATATTGCGGTCAAGTGTCATTTTGAATGAGCATTTGAAATTTGTATCGACGGAGCTTCAAAATTTTATCGCGTACTGCGACATTTTTTTTTGTAACAAATTTTTTCAAACATTCGTGTAACGTTTTGCTGTTTAGGTATTTAATACTATCTTATAACGATTCAGAATCACATCAAATGTAATTTTTTCTGAACATTTACAATTTATCATAAAGATGGAACTTAGAATTGTATTCCTTGAAAGGAAAAAAAAACATAAAAAAATTGTTTTCGCGATATTTGTTTTTATAGTTTTTCGAAATTTTAGAACACGTGAACAATATTTTCAAGCGCATTTTTTTATTTTTTATACTTTATTTATACTGTCGGCATAGTACTGCCCTGATCGCGGAGCCAACCGTCCGCCAGTACTGGGCGAATCGTCGATTATCTGTACTGGTGACCAGTACTCGGTCGTCCTGATGAAGAAACTGTACAACTGCATTTTTATAAAAAATGAGTTTTTTATATGCTTGAATTCGTAATGAAAAGGCGAGTTCAACTATGCTATAATCATTATTAAAAATTGTAATTAAGTCTCGAGATAATAAGGTCTCAATTAGCATATCTACAGCGATTTTCGAGAATTCCTGATGAAGAAATAATACATCTGCAGAAATTCTAGAATATCTACAGGAATTTCAGGATTTGGGATAGTGCTGAGTAGTACTGACCCATCAGATCCTGATAATTACTGATAAAAGAAACACATATGCGCAGATGAGTTTTTGCCGAGGTTTTTGCTCATGAGAATCCTCGGACTTTCTGCAGTCCGATTTCCTGGAATCGAATAGCACAAGTACATAATAGATTTGATACTTTCACGATGATTCATTATAATAAATTTAAATTTAGAATTTAAAATTTAAAGATTTTTCGGGTTTCAATCGTGTGCGAAACTATGAATGTTGCCGACGTTTCGTGAACATTGCAGTTCACATCTTCAGGGCTGACCTGAAACTGAGGTTTCAGGTTATGTTGTTCTTATATATGTATTCTATACGATGCCTGTGATTGGCCAGAGTGCCCCATGGTGGGGACTGCTTGAACTTGATTGGCAATGTTCACGAAACGTCGGCAACATTCATAGTTTCGCACACGATTGAAACCCGAAAAATCTTTAAATTTTAAATTCTAAATTTAAATTTATTAGCACAAGTACATGTTAAGTATCTTCACGCGGATTCGAGGGTAACTTTAAAGCATCAATCCTTCTTTTCAATAGCAGATCTGCATTTTCTATCTGTTAATCAAAAATAATTCTAGTTAATTAATAATATAATGACTATTAATTATCTGAAATCAATATAGGAATATAATTAATACATTATTATCCTTTCAGAAACTCTCGTAACCATTTGGTGATATTAGCAAAATTGTTATTTTTTAAAATAATTCCGAAGCTTTTAATTTAAAAATTATGAGTTAGTTGGACAATGTTTTAAAAAAAATCACTCTCATGATTTTGTTGTGAAAAAGCATATAAAAAGTTATAAGTATTGTTGTAAAAATACATTTAATCCTCTGATTTTGCCCGAATAATTTAAGTAAGAGATGAAAAAATTGATCGAGTCCTTTTTTTGACAGTCCAAATTTTGATTTTCCGACATTCCTTTTTTAAGCTTTTAATCATATGTACGGTGATATACATAACATATGTAGTAAAAAAGTCTCAAGAAAATTTCATATCAAACAAAAACTGGGTCCTCGATAAGAGGTTTTTGTAGCACTATTTGAATTACAAAAACCTCTATGAAAGACCCAGTTTTTGTTTGACAGAAACGTTTGTCAGAACTTTTTACCACATATTTTATTTATAATAGTGTGCACATAATTAAAAATTTGTAATGAAATAATAATCTCACAAAATGAAAATATGAATTTTCCAAAAAGGGCTCGATCGCTTTTTTTCATTTCTCACTGGTTCTAATACCAATATCTATTATTTGTACTGATTATATACATTTAGAAATATATATCAGTTGTGTTCTATAATATATTATTGTAAATAATTCATTTTTATCTCTAGTCTTTGTAGTAATATAGTTTCTTAAATTCTTTCGCATAAAGAAAAGATCAATAATTTTACCTAAAACATTGAGAAATGATCATAGAAAGTACATTTTTCAGTATATTTGGAAAAAATGGGAAGATTCAATTCAAAATCAAGTTGGGGGATAATTTTTTGGATATTAGCTTTTTTTTATAAAGAATTTTAACATCAATGTATATTCAGCTGACAGATCTCAGATTATTATAAAAAATATATTAATAAATATATAAAAAGACAGATATATATATATATATATATATATATATATATATATATATATATATAATAAAAATATAAATAAGATATTCATATAGAAATAAATAAAATATATAAAAAATGTCGGGTGAAATTTAGTAGAATCTGTAAAATTCACATATATATTAAAAATCTTTTCCTTTAATGGATATTATTTATTTTTAGAATTTTTTGTTATGCTTGTCAGTCGTAAGGTGTGATAATGACACTGTTGAGCGAAATTGAATGGTTTTAATAAAAAATTAATAATTTGACCAAAGTCTGTAACTCTTTTCTTTTATTTTGTGCTCACATAATGATTTTAATGATCAACATATCAAATTAATTACTGTTGTATTATTAATACATTTTGTATTACAAAACTTAATAATTAATTGTCATTCAATAATTAATTAATAATAACATCATAATTTTACTCGTTTATCAATTTTTGAAAATTTTGTAGTTGTCAAGTTTCTCCAGCAGGAAACTCGGGAGTTGTTGAAGGCATTAGTCATTAGTTTGCATATACATATTTGCATATAAATAATTGGAATTCGTTGTATAGTTTGTTTGTTTGCAGTTGTATAGTTTGTTCATCAGGACGTCAGTACTGGGCCAGTACTGCGCCGGTGGTGAACTCCGGCGGACTACTGAATTTTGCAACTGGGATGGTAATGCAAAATGTTTTTGAAAAGGGTTTTTTATAGTTAAACTTTTCTCATTAACATAATTCAAAATTGATGCAAAAAAGAAAAAAATTCATCGATTCGAGGCAAATCGATTGACCTATAATATTAATACACTTCATTAAAAAGTGAGGATCTTATGCTTATTCATAATATTGGAAAAATCTCTTGTACACAAAAAAAATTTTTTCATCGTCATGATTCAAAGTTAATGCATAAATAGAAAAGACTTTTTGATCATAAAGGTTCAGATAAAATAATTGTGATAATTTTCGAAAAAAGTTTATAAAGCTGGGAAAACGATAGGCTGCGATAAAACTTCCCCCTCCTATTTTCCAGCTCGAAAAATTACCATTTGAAATATAAAATTTGATTGGTCAGATTTGTTATTGAATTTTTCAAATTTTGTGTATTATTTTGTAATTCTGTATGTTTTATTAAATTATATTTTTAACTTGATCAAAATGATAAATTTAGTTTGTCTATTATTTAAAAAATCACTAATTCTTTCTCTATGAGGAAGCAAATACATTATCTAACGGGACGCAAAGTGCTCGTGAAAAAAGCACCATATAATTGTAAATACAAAGTTTTGTTGAGCACTCGTCTTTTTGGGTTAAAATTTGTAATTTTTTGAGTAGAAAATTCTTTTTTTTTAGGTGGAAAATTCAACTTTTTGGTTCAAAATAGTCTAAAACATCTTTCTCGGTCAAAGAGTAAACTGTTCGTTTGAAAATTCCAATGTTTGAAACGTTAACAGTCAAAAGTGCAACGTGAACGTTACCGTTACTGCCTAGAAATTTGTAACGCGTTACCGTTACTGAAAAAAGTAACGCGTTACTTTGGCATTACGTTTTCCAAATAAAATTTTCAATAAGTAATTTTAAATTCCAAAAAGGTTTATATAGTTTTTTATTTGAAAGTCTTTTCAAACTTAAAAATTGTATTTGAATTGATATAATTTAATAAAGGACTCTTTATTAGTAATCTGTAAACTGTTTTTATTTTGCACTACATATTAATTCTAAATTATTTCAGGTTCTCCATTGCCGATTAATTTCGGAATTAACCGGACTATTTTCCAATTTTACTTCAACAAAATTTATTTCAAATTCTGGATTGTTGACTAATGTCGGATCTGACCCGACCAATCAACGTTTTAGTTCAACAAAAACTGCTTAAAGTTCTGAATTTTGGATTTATTTCGGACTAGGCCGGACTTCTTTACATTTTTACTTAAACGAAAATTATTTCAGGTTCTGCATTATGGGCATGATGGCAATCGATAATTTTTTTTTAATCTTTGTCTAAAGGTAAAAACTGTTGTATTTTGTACAAAAGCAGTTTCTTGGTCGTCTCCATTGGAATTCAGTGAAAGTGAGTCTGTACACAGAAAAAATTTATCCGTAAAAAAGTCATGAACTAGTAGCTAGGTCTCGGATATGAGAAAAATTCATCGGATATTTATGAATTTTCGTAAATAATTTGCGAACTTTGAGAAAGAATTGCCGAACACGATGTGAAAATTCTAAAACGGTTCATCGCTTTTTTTCACGTGAATGATTACAAAAATATTACGAGTGATTGAGAAAAGATTCTTAGAGCTCTCACGAGCTTGCCCGACAAATCTGGGAACTGGAAAGTAGGTTCGCCTGTACGTGGCCCACACACACACTCGCCCAAACGTGCGGTGCGCGTGTGCGCTCGTATTTGTGCTTTGAACTCGTCAGATCAGTGGCTAGAAGTTTTATCATACCTATTTCATTTGGCCCTGATGTCTGCGCGTGTTTACGCACTCCTGGTTTCTGTTTAGAAACTGGTGAGTCAGCAGTCTTTAAGGGTTCGAATCTTCTGAGATGCGAAGTTATAAATTAATATAAATTAAATCACGCGAATAAAATTTGTCCTCTTTGCTTTCAGTCTGAAATTTTCAGGAACTGTTCGTAGAAAATTTGACCTATTCGTTAGAAACTTCGGAATTTATCCATACATTTCTCATAGAAATAAGGATGTAATGTTTCATTTTTTTAACTCGTATCCAAGACCTAGCTACAAGTTCGTGACTTTTTCACAGATGAATTTTTTCCGTGTAGATGGAAAGGGCGGCTGACTTTACCGCTCGACTTATTATATCAGTTCTAAACATTTTTATATTCAATTAAATATTACTTTCGATGAATATGTGTGTCATGATAGTTGTAAAGATATAAATCATTAATCTTAACCTATATCATACCTTAATAAAGATGCAAAAATAAACAACCAGTTATTTCGGAAATTGTTTTTCATAATCTGTATAATATAAACTTCATTTCAGAATTGTCACAATTAACATCCGGACATTCAGAGATACAGCCAAGTATCGACAGTGAAATGCTGATATATTCACCTGAAATTCATATGGATATTGACGAAGGTAATAGCAAATTTACCAGCATAACTGCTATGAATTTGATCTTACGGTTTATTCAAAATCACTGTTTTAGCATGGTATGTATGGGGTTCGATACACTGACACTAGATGTTGTAATTATTTTCATTATAGACTAGTGTCACTTTGAAATGATGAACTTCCACATCCATTTCCTGGATACTGGAAAACTTTTTCCAGTCAAACTTTTTTGATTCAAATGAAATTGAAACCAATTTTATGTTAAAATCAACTCAAAATTTATTTTCATGATACCTGAATCGAAAATTCGACTTTCGATGCCTGTGGAGTGGGTCGAAAATCGAGTTTTCTACCCTAGTCAAGATAGTGACAGATCAATTATACATGAATCTCTTCGTGTTTAATAAAAGAGAGAATGATGTGTCATACAGTCAAATTTATTGAACATACTTTGGTGAAAAAAATAGTTTAAAGGGCAAAAAGTGGCAAAAACATGCAAAAATGAGTATTTTTAGAAAAATTTCTGAGTTTTTTCCTAATCAACTGAATTTGAAGTTTCAAGCGGCGTTTCGAAAAGGAGATCTCGGACTATCAGGATAATATTATGAGCTTGGTTTTCTCTCAAAAACGTTCTAGGGTCTAGTCACTTTCTTATCTAGGGTAGAAAACTCGATTGTCGACCCGCTCCACAGGTACGTCAAGTCGAATTTCGATTATCAGTATCATGAAAAACGTTATGCATGACGTAGGTCGATGCAGCAATTTCACTCGTATGATATCTGCCCTCATTTCGCTCGGACAGCTAACTTCACACTCGTGAAATCGTTACCTTTCGACCCTCATCACGCAATATACTATTCTTTTCCTTATCAAAGGTATATATTCTGTGACATGGCCCAATATTTTTTCAGATAAAAAAGAAGACAGTAGGGAGAAGAGATCAGCTTCATGGGCATCATATTCATCGAGAACAAGCACAGACAACTCGTCAGACAGTGATACAAGTCATGTGGACGAGTCTTGCGCAGAAGACGATTCTTCTTTTACATCCGAATCAGTCGACGATACCTGTATCCAGAATAATTTTTGTGCGCCATATGGTGACCACTCAAAATCACTTAATGTCGTATTACCACAAGATAGAATTCTATTATCGGAATATAATGACGAATCACCAAAGAGTAGTGGAAATAATGTGCCGTCCGAAATTAATACCTCATTTGCAGAAGCTGTCAAAGAAGCAGATTTTTTAGATACATCAAAAATAAAAGATTATTATCTAGGAGATAGCGAAGTTATGTTTGAAGAGGCAGGATTGAAAATATCAAATGTTATTCTCATGATCTTCGGATTTCCCGTCAGGTTTTCTGCCAGCTATAAAGCTAGACGAGCACTTATTGATATGGTGAGAGTATTTGCTGGCCCAAGGTTTAAAAACTGGGATACGAGAGCTCAAAGTCTAAGCACTGAAGGGTTTACATGGACAAACGAGAAAGGAGAAACTTTTCGCTTTTTACTAAAGCCTCTATTATGCAGTGTGGATACGGTAGCACGACCAATTTTGCAGAATCGTGTTCAGTATAATGGGCGTTATGGTTGTTCTTGGTGCTACAGTTCTGGTGTTTGGACAGACGGCTCAATGCGTTATCTCATGACAGAAACAGAGCCATTACTTAGGACACACGATTCTCATATGGAGGATGTACGATCTGCAATTACAGCAAACAGAAAGTCTCGTAAAAGAAAAAATACGAAAAATCCGAAAAAAGAAAAATTTGTCAACGGTGTTAAAGGGTATTCCGTGTTGCCGAAGTTGGCGACATTCGATATGATATGGAGTTTTGTGAGAGATTACCTTCATGCAGACTTGCTCGGAGTTGCCCTCCATTTGTGGAAAACTTGGAATAATCGCAAAAGTCCGATTCACCTTTCCAAATCAGATGTCAATAAAATTAACGAACGAATTGTACTAATGACTCCTCCACACGAGAATCATCGACTTTCGAGACCTCTAACATCGGAAAAGTGTAAATGGAAGGCAACGGAATGGCGATCCTGGCTACTCTTCTATGCTGAACCATGTCTACAAGGAGTCCTAAACGAATGCGCTTTAAAACATTTTGCATTATTCTCTAATTCAATATTCACTTTACTCCAAAGGAATATTACTCCAGAGGAATTGGACCAACGTGAAGTGGACTTGTTAAATTTTGTCGGATCATTTGAGATACTGTATGGAGAAGGTTCCGATACTTTCAACGTACACAGCCTTCTACATTTGGTTCCAAATGTTAGAAAAAGTGGTCCAATATGGAGCTGTTCAACTTTCGCGTCTGAAAATACCATTTTTTATTTAAAACAATGTGTGCATAGTCCAAAAGGAATATACGACCAGATGGCGATAAGAACTTTGCAGGCTCATGTTTTCAAAAGCTTTGTACAAGAATCAACAGAGATATCTCCTTGCTTATCCTATTGCGAATCACGTTTCTCTAGAAACGAGGTACAAAATTATTGTCGCAGTAGCGCTCAGGACGTTGTTTTTCTAGAGAAGGGGGAAAAAGATTCAAATTATTCTAAGTTATCCCAAAAAGGCACGGATGTTTTAACTTTTAATCGATGCACTTTTCGAGGAATGATTGTTCACAGTGTGAAGTATTGTCGGTCGCAAAAAAGAAATGACACAGTTTTTCGTCTCTTCAATGGAGAATACATAAAGATTTTAAAACTATTGTATATTGATGAAGAAAGTTGGGCAGAAGTTCAATATTTTATAGTACAAAAATTATTATTAACTTGCGGTACTGAGGATTCTACATGCAACAATTGTAATATAATTGACTTTCATTCAAAGAATATCATTGAAATACTTGATGAAAAAAGTGAAAAAGAAGTTATATTACTTTCGAAAATCAGGGACAAATGCGTTTTCATTAATGTAGATAATAAAATGTATCTCTCTACACTTCCAAACACAGTTGAAATTCAGTAGAGCTTAGTATTTAGGAAGAATAAAACGCAAAACAATGTACATGCGAGTTTTGTTTTCTCAATTAGAAAATATTTCGGAAATTTGTACCGCTAATATACAGAGATGTAATACTTTATTTTGTATATCATTTTTATAAATCATATAAGTGAACATTAAAATTAGGAACCATGTTTTGTACCTTAAATCTTTTCTGTTACGTCTTACCTATACACTTTACAATCAGGAATGTTTCTCAAAGGCAAAGTAGCTACCAGAGGAATTTATATTTCCACTAAGGTGACAACTGTCAGTTCCCCGATATGCAAATATGTATACATAACTATGTATATATGTATACCAGGCAAGTTGAGAAAATACCAATTATAATAAAGATCAGGTGCTTCTTAATATTGCAATATTGACTTGAACTTGTTCCGGATTCCGTATGTTCAGCCGGAAAAATTCCGGATTCAACCGGACTTCTTTCGATCAGCACTTTAATGGTAGGGAATAAAAAATTTCACTTGCGGATGAATTTCAGATTGATTCGGACTTGTTCCGTATTCCGTGTTTTCAGATGGACAAATTTCAGATACAACCGGACTTTGATTGTAGCGTTTAATAAAATTTCACTCGCGGAGTCATTTCCGATTGATTCAGACTTGCTTCGGATTCCATGTTTTATCTGGACAGATTCCGGATTCAAACGGACGACTTTGCTTTAGCACTTTAATTCTAGCGGATAATAAATTTTACTTTCGGACTAATTTCAGATTGATCCAGACTTGTTGCGGATTCCGTGTTTTCAGCCAGACAAATTCCGGATTCAACTGGACTTCTTTCTACTAGCACTTTAATTCTAGCGAATAATGAATTTTCCGCCCAGACTCATTCCAGATTAATTCGGACTTGCTCCGGATTCCATGTTTTATCCGGACGACTTTGCAATAGCACTTTAATTCTAGCTGATGATAAATTTTATTCGCGGACTAATTTCTGATTGATTCAGACTCGTTCCGGTTTCCGTGTTTTCAGCCGGACAGTTTCCGGATTCAACCGGGCGACCTTGCATTAGCACTTTAATTGTAGCGGATAATAAATTTCACTTGCGGAGTAATTTCAGATTGATTCGGACTTGATCCGGATTCCATGTTTGATCCGGACAGTTTTCGGATTCAACCGGTCGACTTTGCATTAGCACTTTAATTCTAGCGGATACTAAATTTTACTTTCGGACTCATCTCAGATTGATTCGGACTTGCTCCGGATTCCGTGTTTTCAGCCGGACAAATTGCGGAATCAAACGGACTTCTTTCCATTAGCACTTTAATTCTAGCGGATAATAAATTTTCCTCCTAGACAAATTTCAGATTGATTCGGACTTTTTCCGGATTCCGTGTTTTATCAGGACAGATTCCGGATTACACCGGACGACTGTGCATTAGCACTTTAATTTAAGCGAATAATGAATTTTCCACTCGGACTAATTTCAGATTGATTCGGACTTTCTCCGGTTTCCGTGCTTTATCCGGTCAGATTCCGGATTCAACCGGTCGACTTTGTATTAGCAATTTAATTCTAGCGGATACTAAATTTTACTTTCGGACTCATTTCGGATTGATTCAGACTCGTTCCGGATTCCGTGTTTCCAGCCAGACAAATTCCGGATTCAACTGGACTTCTTTCCATCAGCACTTTAATTGTAGCGGATAATAAATTTTACTTGCGGAGTAATTTCAGATTGATTCAGACTTGTTCCAGATTCCATCTTTTATCCGGACAGGTTCCGGATCACACCGGACGACTTTCCATTAGCACTTTAATTCTAGCGGATAATAAATTTTACTTTCGGACTGATTTCAGATTGATTCAGACTTTTTGCGGATTCCGTGTTTTCAGCCGGACAAATTCCGGAATCAACCGGACTTCTTTCCATTAGCACTTCAGTTCTAGCGAATAATGAATTTACCTCCCAGAGTAATTTCAGATTGATTCGGACTTTCTCCAGATTCCGTCTTTTCAGCCGGGCAGTTTCCGGATTCAACCGGGCGACCTTACATTAGCACTTTAATTGTAGCGGATAATAAATTTTACTTGCGGAGTAATTTCAGATTTATTCGGACTTGATCCGGATTCCATGTTTTATCCGCACAGATTCCGGATTCAACCGGTCGACTTTGCAATTGGAACTTTGATTCTAGCAGATACTAAATTTTACTTCGGACTCATTTTAGATTGATTCGGACTTGCTCCGGATTCCGTGCTTCCAAACGGGCAAATTCCGGAATTAACCGAACTTCTTTCCATTAGCACTTTCATTCTAGCGAATAATGAATTTACCTCCCACAGTAATTTCAGATTGATTCGGACTTTCTTCAGATTACGTGTTTTCAGCCGGACAGTTTCCGGATTCAACCGGGCGACCTTGCATTAGCACTTTAATTGTAGCGGATAATAAATTTCACTTGCGGAGTAATTTCAGATTGATTCAGACTTGAACCGGATTCCATGTTTGATCCGGACAGTTTTCGGATTCAACCGGTCGACTTTGCATTAGCACTTCAATTCTAGCGGATACTAAATTTTACTTTCGGACTCATCTCAGATTGATTCGGACTTGCTCTGGATTCCGTGTTTTCAGTCGGACAAATTGCGGAAGCAACCGGACTTCTTTCCATTAGCACTTTAACTCTAGCGGATAATAAATTTTCCTCCTAGGCAAATTTCAGATTGATTCGGACTTTTTCCGGATTCCGTGTTTTATCCGGACAGGTTCCGGATCACACCGGACGACTTTCCATTAGAACTTTGATTCCAGCAAATAATAAATTTTCTTCTCGGACTAATTTTAGATCGATTCGGATTTGTTCCGGATTCCGTATTTTTGTCCGGGCTTATTTTGGTTTAAATCTGACTCTTTCCGGAGTGAAAGTTCTCGTCCGGACAAATTTCAGATAAGACCGGACTACTTTCCATATATTCTTTACAAAAATTATTTCAGGTTCTGTATTCCGGAGAAACTTCGGATCTAATCGGACTCTGTCCGGATTCGACATTTTTTGTAGGGATGAATTTCGGACTTAACCCGGCTCATTCCTGACTATTTTCGTACAATTTTAGGATTAAACCGGATATGTTTCAGAGAATATTCGTCAATCGGATTGATTTCGGATAAGTTCGGACTAATGGCGGAATCCGAAACTCATCCGAAATTTTAAGCAGGGATGAATTCATCGGTTGTTTAAAATTGATGTAACTAAAAACAGGAATTCATTTAAATAGTGTTAGTTTTGTGTTTTGTGCAAGTTTAGATACCCTAAAAATTTTTCGAAAATGATGAGAAAATTTTTAAGAAATTTTTATGTTATGAATTGCTGACGAGTCCCAGATCTGGCCAAGACTAGACGGTCAGGACAATAAGAAAAAAAATCGATTTTGAATAGTGTTCATTTCTTATTTTGTATAATTTCAGACATCCTGGCAATAGTTCGAAAATGTTTTAAAAAATTTGGCTGATTGACGCTTAGAAATTTTTGTGTTATGGATTGCTGACCAGTTCCAGATCTGGACAGGACTAGACTGTCAAGACAATAAGAAAAAAAAATCATTTTGAATAGTGTTCATTTCTTATTTTGTATAATTTTAGACATCCT
>CAKNXH010057876.1:0-33221 GCA_932178445.1 Andricus quercusramuli
TTTTAATATAAAAAATATATAAAGAAATGGTGGCGTAGGGGTTTCATAAGTCTTTAACATTTTTATAAAGTCAAGAGAATCTCAAGGCTGTGGTTCAAGACATTAAATTAGGAAAAAGAGGAGAGGGGGTAGTGTCATAACTTTTAATACAAAAAAATATATAAAGAAATGGTGGCGTAGGGGTTTCATCAGTCTTTAACATTTTTATAAAGTCAAGAGAATCTCAAGGCTGTGGTTCAAGACATTAAATTAAGAAAAAGAGGAGAGGGGGTAGTGTCATAACTTTTAATACAAAAAATATATAAAGAAATGGTGGCGTAGGGGTTTCATCAGTCTTTAACATTTTTATAAAGTCAAGAGAATCTCAAGGCTGTGGTTCAAGGTCGGTAAGGTAGAACCCTGACGTATCGACCGAGGATCAATGTATGACAGGAATCTGCATTACCAACTGATGGTAATACCGACTGATGGTAATACCGACTGTCAGTAACTTGCGACGGTTGCGCCATCTGTTGGTACATTGGAAATCTGCATTACCGACTGATGGTAATACCGACTGTCGGTAACTTGCGACTGTGGCACCATCTGTTGGCACATTGGAAATCTGCATTACCGACTGATGGTAATATCGACTGTCGGTAACTTGCGACGGTGGCGCCATCTGTTGGTACATTGGGAATCTGCATTACCGACTGATGGTAATACTGACTGTCGGTAACTTGCGACGGTGGCGCCATCTGTTGGTACATTGGAAATCTGCATTACCGACTGATAGTAATACCGACTTCGGTAACTTGCGACTGTGGCGCCATCTGTTGGCACATTGGAAATCTGCATTACCGACTGATGGTAATATCGACTGTCGGTAACTTGCGACGGTGGCGCCATCTGTTGGTACATTGGGAATCTGCATTACCGACTGATGGTAATACTGACTGTCGGTAACTTACGACGGTGGCGCCATCTGTTGGTACATTGGGAATCTGCATTACCGACCGAGGCCACTTACCGACTGCCGATAACTTAGCATGGAACAGAACCTGCTCGGTCGGTAAGTGGCCCCGTACCCGCTTTGCTATACTACTATTGAGAGGTGGTTTTTTAACATCAGCATTGTTAAGAAGTTGTCCTATTCTCGCAGGTGGTTTAAATATGGTTTGGATGTTGTGTTCTTCTCAGAATTCTTCCAATTTGTTGGGTGATACCTTGGATGTAGGGTAAGATGGTGGTCGTTTTTCTCTCTTTTTTTAAGTAGATTTTGTAGACTCTTTGTTTTGAGTGTATTCTCTTATAGCCCCATAATTTTTGTTGTTTATGTAATCGTCCTGCATTATAATTTCTTTGAAATTTTGTAATTAGTTTTGTAAGTTACCTTTATCTGTCATGGAGACAGCTCTGTATGCAAGGGAGTTGGTCACAGATTGCTTTTGAGATGAGTTGTGGTGGGAGGAGGCACGTAGGTATCTGTTTGTATGTGTGGGTTTTCCGTAAACTTCATGTCCTTATATAGAATTCCTGGAAATAAAACAAGAATTCAACGAGAAAATTTGGACAACCACCACAAAATTCTCCGATTGCAATTCCTAAAAAACAAAATTAAAAAATTTGTTTCTTCGGACAAAAATAAAAAAGAGGAAAGAAAAATGAGAAAGCAACCAACCAAATTCCCTTCCTTCTCTTTTTTATTTCTTTCGTCTTTTTTGTTTTTATTATTATTAAATTACAATAAGAAAGCATGCAAAGTATTTACCAACGTTACGGTGCTCACACAGCACCCTTACCAAGGCAAGAAAAATTAAAACAGGTGGGATCAGCTAATCCGTCACAACAAACAAGAAATAAGAGAAAGTCAATACTCATGAAAACTATATGTGATTAATCAAACTTGAATAACTTTTGTATAATCCATCTAAATCAGTTTTTAAACTAATAGAGGACTTATTTTCCTTTTTAATTTAAATCATTTCCATGAATTCTCTCTCTCTCACACTACTTTCACTATGCAAAACCTCAACATTATCCCAGTCAAACTCATGGTCAACATCAACAAACCCTCTCGTATGTCTAGCAAGAACACTCTTATAACAACGTCCTAAACGGACATCACTTTTGTGTTCCTCCACCCAAGTATTAAGAAGTCTGCCAGTCTGTCCCACGTAAGTCATCTTACAGATCTTGCAAGTGATCTTATAAACCACACCTCCCTTTTCAAATTTATCTAAAGGATCTTTACCAAAAGTTATTATTGAATCCATTTTAAATGGTATACGGAAAATAGTATGAATATTGAATTTGTTTAACATCAATTGAATAGTTTTAGAAATTGGCCCAAAAAAAAGGATGAACAAAAGTATTAAAAGAACTATATTCTCTCAATCCCTTCTGATTACCTGTAGCTAAAATTTTACTTTGCTTGTTTTTGATTTGTTGAATTCTAATTGTGGTTTGTTGCTCAACCAACTTTTTTGGGTAATGATTCAGAAAAAGGGTATTCCTGACAATATTCAAATTCTCTTTATGAAACGAAATGTGGGACAAACCTAGAGCTCTGTCAACTAAGTTTTTGATTACTGCAATTTTGTTTTGAAAAGGATGAGCCGAAAAGAAATTAGAAATTCTACCTGAATATGCATTTTTCTTGTACCAAATGGTTATAATATTACCATCCTGACCTTTAATTACTTCTACGTCCAAAAAACTGATTTTACTATTTTTCTCTATTTCGTGGGTAAATTGAAGTTTTGGATGAAAACTGTGAAAAGCCTCAAAAACCGCCTGTAACTTTGCTAGAGGAACACACAATAAGGCGTCATCAACATAGCGATAGTAAAAGGGCAAAACAAAATCCATCATCTTGAAAGCAAAGACTTCCAAATCGTCCATAACCATTCCTGCCAAAATCGGAGAAGTGACTGAACCCATGGGAAAATTCATACTATTTTCCGTATACCATTTAAAATGGATTCAATGATAACTTTTGGTAAAGATCCTTTAGATAAATTTGAAAAGCGTGGTGTGGTTTACAAGATCACTTGCAAGATCTGTATGATGACTTACGTGGGACAGACTGGCAGACTGCAAAGTTCACACTCGCACACAATCACCTATTTCACGCACTTGTATCACAAATAACTATTGCATGCTTTGTTATTGTAATTTGATAATAATAAAAATAAAAAAGACGAAAGAAATAAAAAAGAGAAGGACGGGGATTTGGTTGGTTGCCTTCTCATTTTTCTTTCCTCTTTTTTATTTTTGTCCGAAGAAACCAATTTTTTAGTGTTGCTTTTTAGTAATTGCAATAGGAGCATTTGGTGGTGGTTGTCCAAATTTTATCGTTGAATTCTTGTTTTATTTTCAGGAATTCTTTATATTGACTTGATTATTGGACGCTAAATGGGAATTTGAATTTGATTTTAGTCTGATTTAAAATTCTTGAACTTGATGTCAAATCTTTTGTAAACTAGTATGTCTGAGAAAGGCAATTTTCCCTGTTGTTCAATTTCCATGGTGAACAGAATATTAGGGTGTAATCGATTGATGAAATCGGAAAACTTATACATATAGTTCGTCCATTCCGTGTCTCCAGATGACAAAAATGTCGTCAACGTAACGGCAACAAAATTCGGGTTTAAACTTGCATTGGTTAAAGATTTTAGTTTCTAGATCTTTTATAAAGATGTTGGCTATTATAGTTTGAGGTTATATTGTTTCTATATTTACTCTCTACGATGCCTGTGATTGGCCAGAGCGCCACACCGAGGGGACTGGTCGAACTTAATTGGCCAATCAAATCTTTTTTTAAAAACCCGGGAGAACGGAAAGTCAAATCAGATTGGTATTATAATCATTGTCCATATTAATGTTATCAAGGTGTTTTAAGATTTCGATTCTTTCTCTATGGTTTCTTGGAAAATTATTGTATCTTTTTGCGATGACTCTCGTTTTATCAAATAAAATGCTATGTCCTGCTGTGATTTAAAACATCTAAATCCAAATCAATTATATATAGAACAAGGCTTCTTTTCTTGAAAGAAAGAATACAATATGCCAAATTTGTCTTGCACATACCTTATGTAAACAAATTATTAAAACTTCACCTTTTCCTGTCATACAGTAAGGCACTCACCACTAACTGATACTGTAAAAAACATCTCTAACTAGCCTCTCAAGAATGAAATGATTCAGCCTTATCTGAAGAACATAATTTTTCAGCAGCTTCCTCCAAAATCCTAGAGAAGAAATCATCAGTAATTTGGAATCCATAATATACACCCTTTCCGCCGAAAAAGCGAATAACATACGGCGCAGGGCGGCTTACATCTTACGCCAAGCACAACTTGCCTCCTTAAACTTAACAAAACAAGAAGAAACAGCAGTTAAAGAACTCAGACTAAATGGAGGCATCATAATATTACCCACAGACGCAGGCAACCCTACAGTGATAATATATAAAGAAGACTGTAACCACACAATCATGGACCCCCCAACTGACGATATATATAAAAAAATCATACACAAATTTCGCATTCACAAAACACACCATTCTACTCAGAACGATCGTCAGCGCAATAAATTCACCAACTTACAACCTAGCACACTTCTTTACCAAAGAACTGAATCCTCTCACAGGAAACTTTGCCACACACGTCCAAAACTCTTTTCACTTTATCAAAAAGATACAACAGGTTCACATTCAACCTCAAGACATGCTAGTGAGTTTTGACGTAGTATCCCTTTTCACGAAAGTACCAATCTTTGATACAATCGATATTATTAAATCCTTTGCAAACTTCCCCTCCGATCTCATTCCTTCAATAGAACACTGTCTGAATGATACTTACTTCTCTTTCAATAACCAATTCTACGAACAAACTTCAGGAGCGGCAATGGGATCTCCAATTTCACATGTAATAGCCGACATCTTTATGTAACATCTAGAAACTAAAATCTTCAACCAATCAAAGCTCGAACAGAAATTTTGGTGCATTTACGTTGACGATACATTTGTCATCTGGAGACATGGACTAGATAAACCACACATGTTTTCCGATTTAAAATTTAAGAAAATTTATCAATTCAAACATTTTAAGAAAAATTCGAGACAGGTGAACATATTTTAAGAAATCTAAGAGGTTTTAAATAGATTAAAAATATTTAAAAACTTAATAATATTTCCGAAAATTTATCAAACAGTTTTTGATTGCTTCTACACTCCTAAAAGTCCTAAATATCTTTTAAAAAGACTGGACTTTTTCCTAATATTTTGTAAGATCCTGTAAAATGAAAAATGCCTTTAAAATACATCAGATTCTTTTTTGACACATCCGAAATATTAAAAATATTTTTGTATTTCCTCAAGAATTCTATAAAAATTATATTTATATAAATTCAAAAACAAACTGATAATACTTCTTTTCGTGTCAGTGATTTCAATATTTAATTTAAAAACCATCTTTTATATTGTTAAACATAATACAAAAATTGTTACGTAACGACGGTGAGGGGGGGGGGGGGGGGGGCTGAAAGAAATTTGACTGTCTATTACATGGGTTAAACGTCGACGTTCGAACGTACATGCATAGCTGACTCTACACACACCCCACGAGGAAACAAAAAATGCGAAACGGGAAATCTGCTCAGATAGTTGGACAAAACGTGCGTGTGACGTACAATACGCATTACAACTTCAAAAATTACAAATCTCGTTGTGAACCTGCCCTCATGGGACCTAGCTTTATTTACGTAGTGGATGTACGTGGTCTACCATAATTTGTTAAAAATGTTCAAATATCCTACCAATCCACAGATATGTTTTCACAGTGCGATAATTTTACTATTCTATTGGTGATTTCACCTTACCTTTTTTTTTTAAACCTAAGTTTAATTTTATCTTCAACTTTACACATTGGTAATAACAGCGCTTCCATGTTCTCTTTGCAGGTTAGTATTTCTCCACTTATTTTGAAAATTTTCTTCATTCATTTTTGTTAACTTTGTTTGTTATTAGTTAACATCTTTTTTAAAATAAATCTCCGGTTCAGGAATAGATGATGGAGATCGTATTATTGTGTACTTCTGACAGGACCTTTTTATACTCATGATGCTTGTTCGTCGTAGCAAGCTAAACGTATATGTCTTTTTATGGATATTGAATCCTCACACAATAAAAGAACTTTTTTCAGATTTCATGTATTTCGTGGAACAAACCAAATATTACGACTAGCATCGCCGCGACCAACAATTCAAGGTCGGCGATAAGGTCAAGAAATTGAATGAAGTGCTGACGAAATAGTACATTGTGTATCAAGGGCGTAAAGGAGGCAAAATAGCCGTACGCCCTTGATAAACACTATACTTTTTGTCCTACCCTCCTTGAAAACAAGCATGTGAATTTTGCAGCATAAGCCGCACATGAATGATGCAATCACACGCCTATAGGCGCACGTGTATCACACGCTATTTTTTGCAACGCCCGTCCGAAAAAGTTGTTAGAAGGTGGTGACGCAAAATACTAATTTTATATTGCATAGAGTGCAGTTTTTGGAAAAAAATTAGAAAAAAAATTTGAAAAAAAAAATTGTTTGAAAAAAATGTTCTGAAAAAAAATTTTGTGTGAAAAAATTGTGTGCAAAAAAACTTTCGGAAAAAAGTTTTGTGAAAAAAATTGCTGAAAAAAAATTTAGTGAAAAAAAATTTTGAAAAAAAAATTTTATGAAAAAAAAATTTGTGAAAAAAATTTTGGAAAAAAATTTTTTGGAAGAAAAAATATTTTTAAAAAATGGCCGTTTATGCTGTGTTGACCCCCCCCCCCCCCCCCGGGGGGGGGGGCTATGAAACCCTGAAAACAAAACTTCAATCATTAAAACATTTCCGCTCAGTGCAGCGTATGTGTAGCGGGCGTAAAGTTTTTGTTGGCCCGGCGACGGAGTAAGCATGCGCAAACGTCACTGGGCTAGAAGCAGCCACTTCACGCCTGCTTCACGTGCATGCAATGGCGCGTTTTCAAGGGGGGTCGGACAAAAAAAAATTCATTTGTCGGCTAGACTGGCTCTAAACTTCCGTGGCCCTTTTATCGTGGTAGAAGTAGTTTTACCCAACATTTACAAGCAGGCATCGCCAGAAGAGCTGGAGAAGAGCGTCAGGACAATAAAGAAGAAGCTCTTGACGATCCAGAATACAATTTCAACTGGGAGCTGGGGAATAATGACACTCACTCTAACTTAGGCTCGGACATAAGTAATCGTGTGCGACTCCGCAATCGCTCCTCTCCAAAGTAGGAAGCCTGGGATTATTAGACCGTTGCGATTGCAAACTGCGACTTCCTGGCTTTAAAGTAAATCATCTGCATTCTTCACTTGCATGATTTGAATTACATTTAGCTCATAAGAAGTATCGTATCTTAGATTGAATAAGCATTATATATAGTAATTTTATTAAGAATCAGTTATTTTGGTGTAAGATTTCACACCGGTTCCGTTATAGATCAGGGAAAATAATTCTTAACTAACTCCTCAGAATAATTATTTCTTCTATTTATTATTCACAGTCAAAATTTTAATTTTCTCCATTTTCTCACTTGTATACACCTTTGAATGATGGTGTATGGAACCTGGGATCTGGCAATTAATCAAGTTCAACCATTTTCTTGGTTTTCAAAGATTGAACAAGATAGAGAGTTAGAGGTACCACTGGGGTATCGCTGGGTAATTGAGTTCAGAACAATGAGTCCACTAAATAGGTTCTCTGCGAACGGCCAGAGTGTTAGTCATCTTCAAGGAGTGTTAGTCATCTTCAAAACTTTTTTATAATTTGTTACTTTTCTTATTTAACCTTCCGGTGGGCGCGTGGCAGCACTCAGTGCTGCCACGTCAATGCTTCAGTGATAAACGAGATTAGGGTTTTTTGAATCGGCTAGGGAGGTACAGTACCTGCAGTTGGCAGTACTAGTAACATAATCCAGGTACCTGCGTACATTGTTTCTTTCTTTCAAAAGGAAAATTTAAAAATTATGTTACGAACGGTTAATTCTCCACATCATATTGCATACTAATGGACCCAAGTTTGGAACCACACATAAAAATTGTGTGAGGCTCTTCACTTGGGGTGATCGCTAGAGAGATTGATCAGCAACCTTGTTCAAGACACAAATATATAACTCAATTCGATAATGAGGGTTGTTCACAATGATTTTACCTGCTTTATCTCGAAAACAGGGCTCCTACTTCATGAGCAGAAGCCGATTTTCTGGAGGCTGCACTCAGTGCTGCTACGCGCCCGCTCTTGTGAGTTTCAAAGGCGCGCCCACCGGAAGGTTAAATATCTCTTAAACTTGGATTTTTTAGTCTTGATTATTAAAATTGACTCAACTTGATATAAAACACAACTTAGAAATCTGCCAGATAGGGTGGTCAGGTTGTGGGAGGAAAAATTCCTTACTATAAGTACCAGACCACGGGATTCCAAGTAAATTAGAAGTTCATTATCTTCGTTCATTCTTTAAGAAAAATTTTAGAAACACAATATCATCAAGTCAATCTGTGCAAAAATTCTATTTTTGAACAAAAAGGCTCAGAAACATTATGAATCCAAAAAGCAGTTATTTTGAAAAAACATATTCGAAAAGTTCAAAATATGCAAAAAGAATTGCATAGAAAGGCCTCAAAATATGTTTCCAAACAAGGTTTTGATCGGCTCGTTAGAGACAAGTATATAACAAGATGAAAAAAGAGGGAGAGAATTGGAAAAGAGACAACCAAGCTATCCTCACTCTCATTTCCGTTTCTTTTACTTCATTGTTTTCATACATGGCTGAACAGGAATAAAGGGACGGATAAACCACCCACAAAAACACCTGTCAGATTCTGTGGGGTTGGCTGTTCTGGACGTTTGGTATCGCCAGGGACTGAGAACCGGAGGTTTCCTAGCCCATGCGCAGTGGATGAAATTCCCGCTCGTACAAGAGTGCTAGGGAACAATGGTCACCATGCTACGGTGGACCTACTGTCAGAGAGGAGTCAACACAAACTTGGGGTCCTCGGCGGGCAGCAGACGATACGACGGAAAGCTGGCGTGAAGACTTGACAACCGCCGGCGCCGTACCGCCACCACGCTGTAGGAAACCTATCTGGCAGTCGTCTCTATCTATCTCTATCGCTCTTTCTCGCTCTCATTAGTTCCAGCGGCAAAACTACCACTTCTTTATTGCAACCAAGCCCAACATTACTTTCCTCTATCTTTAGGCCTTTCAACTCAAAATAGTTTGCAATAATAAAATTTCTTGAGATGTAGCTATCCACAGAACCCGTATCGCTGATTGCTTCTATTTTTTACACTTCATTTCGAAAACGCAAAGATACTGATTAGTTCATTTAAACGCGGTGTGGGTACACTAAAATGAACGAGAGGATTGTTTTTCTAAAGAAGTTGTGCATTATTTTTCATTTTTACATTTTTTTCTCGCATTGAAATCTGGGCATGAGCTTGATTTTTCATTTAGTTGTTTCACAAAATTGATTCACAAAATTTAATTTCGCTTTCTTATCAATTAAAACTTCCACAATTCTTCTAGTCTTCATTTCTAGGCAGTGGATTCTCAATTTTTCTTTTTGTCTGACTTCAGATGCCTTTAATCTCAAGGTGTATATGAATTCATGAATTCATTGTGGGAATAATTTTCACTATCCTAGAATTCATCAATTCGTAGCTTTGAAATATTTGATTCCTCAATTTTGAATTGATTGTGCCTCAGGATTTAAAAAGTGATTCCGGATGAGCTCCGGTAGTAGTGAACTCCGGTTGAAAATCCTACACAGCTTTTGACTATCATGAAGCACATTTAATTTTGAGGGAAATTTCAATAGTACAAATTTATCTTAATGGAAGCACTGTGTAAATTATTTAAAAACCTTTGATTGCATTGAGGAACTTAAAAAAGTGTCAAAAGTTTAAGTTCCAGCCTACTCACTTTTCACAAAATTATTCACAACCGCAATTTATTATTTGCCAAACAACTTCAATTTTTTTTATTTATTCATTTTCCAGTGCACTCCCTGTTCAAGAGAGTTTCCATCAAAAGCTCGCACCTAATTTTGGCTACCAAGCGCATCTGAAATAGAAAACCGATTTCTGGAAGCGTCCTCGGGAGTCACCTCGATCCTGCCGCTGTCTAACGAAGACTCAATCATTCATGATCGATGGCATCGACTGGGACTTTCATTTTCGCGGACCCGTTCTTCCCTTCCTTCTCATTAATGAAAGAGCACGCAATTATCGGATTTCCTTCGATTTGCACTCATTTCAAGTAATAGCTACATTCTTAAGATATATACGTAACACTTTGGATTATGAATTTATGAGAGGAC
This sequence comes from Andricus quercusramuli, assembly GCA_932178445.1. NCBI lineage: Eukaryota > Metazoa > Arthropoda > Insecta > Hymenoptera > Cynipidae > Andricus > Andricus quercusramuli. The sequence continues at coordinate 10,365 of CAKNXH010057876.1, forward strand.
ATTCAGTAGCGTAATATAAATATTTTTCTCCCATTCTGAATTAAGAATTTTATTTTTAATTTCACAGATATTCTGAACTGCTTTACTGTCCCTCTAAATAAAGGAATCTTTTAATTTTATGAGAGATTGTTTCGTCTAACAGAGAAAAAGGAAAGATATTCGTTTATGTTTTAAAATAAATCCCTTTATTTTTAATTTGTATCCAAGTTGAGGTATAGTGAATGAGGATGACATCAAGTGGGTTAATAAAGCAATAAACTTTGTTACTGATGATGCTCTGGACTTCAGTGCTACCCTAAATGAATGCAGCAAAAAAAAATGTATGCTCTTTTTCAGATCTCAAATCTCAAAATTTGTACGGTTAATCATGCCCTTCTGAACGAATACTTTTTCATTGATTTTCAAAATCATTCTTTTAATTTGCTAGGTGGTCCAGGAAAGAAAATTTATTGTAGAGGACTATTGTTTCAGTAACAGACCTGTATTTTATTTGACCCTTAAGAGTTCATAGACGCTCTGTCCACTATTATTGTATTCAGATTTCTTTACGAGACCATGCTCATTTAAGGAAAACATGTTAAGAAGTCCGGAGTTAACAAACTAAATGACAGAGGAGTTTTTAATTTGTTTCACTGTCGCATTCTTCCATCTCAATATTGCCGAGGATACATCAATAAAATCGTTCCTTTACTGTTTGCCCGAGTGATAACTTTTCATTAGCTTCTTCTGGTCACTTTGGTCTTTTATTTAATCTTTTATTTATCTCTTGAATTTCTTCCTCCATCAAGCTCTCCTTCTCTATGTCCATGATAATGGACAAGTTTTCTCTGTGTTTTAGTTTTGGTTTCAGTTCATGGTGTGTGCGTTTTTCTAGTTGAAATATAGAAGTTCGTATAATCACATTATTTTCTCTGGATTCTACTGTTGGTACGTTTTCATTGGTAATTTTAACTTTTTTCGAAATGCTGTCATCTTTGCTTTTAATGTTAAGCTTAGCTAAATGCCCTTGAATCATCCTCCTATACACCTTCGCTTCTTCGTCAGCCATATGACTGATTTATAAAAATATAGCTAGATGAAAAGGGGTGGGAAAGAGTTAGGGGAAGATTACCAAGAGGTTACAAAATGGCAAGTTCAAAGTGCAAAGAGGAAGAATGAAAAAGGCAGAGCAATGGGAGGAATTTTGATGGAAGTAAGGAACGAATGTATAACAGAGAAGGATAAAAAAAAGTTGAAACAACATAAAGAAAGATTAATAGTAGAAGAGATAAATATGGAAGGAGAGAGCTGGAAGATAGTGGGGTTTTATGTGAACGGTGATATGCAGGAGAAATCAGAGGAGATGAGAGAACTGATGGAAGAAAGTAAGCAAGAGATTAGGCTTATAATAGGAGGAGAATTTATTGCGAGAACAGGAGATAGAGGAGGAACGGAATGGAATGAAGAGCATGGAAGAAAATCCAAAGACAAGATACTGAATGGGGAGGGAAAGAAGTTGTTTAAGAGCCTAGGGGAGATAGGATGGTTTATCCTAAACGAAAGTATAGAGAGGGATGAGGAAGGGGATATACACGTTCAGGAGGGGAGAGGGGAAACAGTAATTGATTATGTGGTAGTGGACGACAACGTAAGAGAGATGTTTAAGAAACTAGAGGTAGGGAACTATATAGATTCCGATCAATTCCCCATAATAGTGAGGGTAGAGGGAGAAATAAGTAATAAAAATAAGGCTAAAAAGGAAGCAAGAGTAAAAAAATCAGGAAGAGGGGATTGGTCAATGGATGTTAAAGAACAGTTTAGAGAAAATGTCAGGAATATCAAAATGAGGGAAGGAAATGTAAACGAGGAAATGAAAATAATGGTAGGAGACATAAACGGAGTATTAGAGTGCACAAGCAAAAAAGAAGTTAGTGGAGATGGGGATAGAAGTGGATGAGATGAGAATTGTAAACAGAAGAAGAAGAAAGTGAAAAAAGGATCAAGAAAATGAAGAAAAGGGACAAGTAGTGGAGAAGAATATAGGAGGAAAAATAAGAAGTATACTGAATTGTGTGAGCAAAAAAATATGAGGAAAATGAAAGGTTTGAAGAAGAAGCGGAGAAGACTAGGACGGAAGAAGAAGTTCGGAAGGTGGTAAAAAAAGAGATATTAAAAAAAAAGATCTTCTCAGCCAAAAGATCTTTTGGACTCCTTAAGGCTAGTGCGATTGACTCCACTTTTGGAGATTCAGTGGTGTACCTTAAGTACAATCATCCACCTGAGACTTACTCTCTCTAGAAGGAAACTCGGGCTTGGCTAAATCAGTCAAACGTATCAGCAAAAAATGTATCGATTCGCAATGAGGCTATATACATAAGGCTTCTCGACGTGAAATCTCCATTTAGAGTTCCATCAAGATCTGAATTAGAGGCACTTAAGCCCACAATTCAGAAGAGTGACACTAGTGCATGAGGATGACGGAACGTCAGATCTTCAACGTCAAGCTCAATTAATTCTAATTCTATTGCAACAAATAAATTTAATTCTACTTTAGGAAAATTTCTCACCAACTGCCATGTAAATGCCCAGTCTCTCAGAGCGCATATCCATGAATTTCGTTTTTTTCTGTTAAATAATTCCTATGACTTAAATGCGGTTTCTGAAACCTGGTTGAATGAATATATAAACGACTTTCTAGCAGAAATTCCTGGATTTTATCTTCTGGTATGTGATAGAAAGAGGAGGCAGCGTGGAGGTGTCGGTATATATACATTCCAAACTTTAATTGGACGTATTCTCCAATGCTCGTCTGAATCTGACCCGGATCTTATTATTTCTGATGACAACAATAAAGATGGCGAAGGCTGAACATCGGCGCGTGTGTCGCTCTCCGTGTTTTGCTTAATTTGGTTAATAAGATTTGCTCTGATTGACTGTAGCTGTCTTTATCGTGTGAAATTAGTGCCTCCAATTGGTTAAGTGAACTTTTTCGGTCGATAAATTATGATTAATTGCATTAATTTTAATTTTCTTGAGGTGTACATATCTAGTATGGCGTAGTGTATCTTGAAGCAGTATCAGTGAATTAAAGTGTCAATGTGTTTGCGAATTTCTATAAGAATCATATCATATACAAAGTGAGTCAGCGGTGTAACGATACCTATCCTGATAACATTTACTTTACCTTGGATTTGTACGGTTTTGAACTAACGAAATGCCTGATAGAATGTGTGAACAGTGCAATTCAAAAATAATAGAGGATGCTTCCTCATGTCCTTGTGGAGTTTTTTATCATCCTGGGTGTGCAAAGCTAGCTACTACTACTAGTACCGGGAATCGAAAATGCTGCGAATTCGAGCCAAAAAGATCCACCTCACCCAGTCCAAACCCTGCTATTACATCTAAAGATCTAGTCAAGATCCTGCAGGAGCAATACCTAAAGTCGAAAAAAGATTCCGAGGAATTTATATCGTCTCAAATTAAAATAGTTTCATCGAAAATCGATGATTATTCTGGAAAATTGAATGATGCCTTGGAAAGAATTGACTCTCTGGAAGTCAAAGTACAGGAAATTCAAGAGGCTGGTACCTCGCATCATTCTCTGGACCAGGACTTGGAGAACTCTATTGCTTCTCGTTGCTTAAATGAGATGTCTGAAAGAATGGTTCGAGAGTCTAACACATTGTTCTGTATGGGTGCAACGAAGATGACAGTTCCGGTAAAGTAACCCCCTGAGAGTTATTGAAATCTGATACTATTAAGGTGAATGACTATCTCTCGTCATTTTTGAATTCGCATGACCCAAATTCAATTATGAAGATAACAAGAATTGGTATGTACCAACAGAACTCTCATCCACCTCGACCAATCATTATCTCGTTTCACAAACACATGGATGTGAGAATGATTCTTCAGGAATACTGGAAGAGTGTGAGATCTCGTCCTCAAGAATTAATCTCCGAGAACAAAATGGTATTAGCCCAGGACCGCACTCCTCTACAAAGGGAGCGATACAAAGAGCTGCGAAGAACTCTTCAGGAACGCCGCTGCAGAGGAGAATCAGATCTCAGCATCAGGGAAATTAACGGGGAATTCAAAATTATAACAACAAAAAAAATAACTCCTCACACCTCTCGGAATGCGAATTAGATCATAACTCTAGTAAGGTAAACAATACATTCAATTATTCACATGTCATAGATCTCGATTTGTTTAACGATTTATCCATTTATTATCAAAATGTTCGCGGACTTAATACCAAAATGAGTGATTTGAGGATCTCCCCAGATTTATCTGATTATGATTCTATTGTTTTCACCAAAACCTGGTTGAAAAGCAATATAAACAGCTCTGAACTTTTTGATCTGGATCTGTTTGATTTTTATCGCGATGACAGGTTAGACAGAAGGGGGAGGGGGGCGGCGTGCTCATCGCCGTGAAAGCTACCTTTACCTCTGGAAATATTAATGTTTCCTCTGTTAATAATGCGGTACCTAAAATAAATACGACTGCTGTTAAGATCATTTCTGATGTAAACACATTTATACTTATCGCTACTTATATCCCCTCCCCCCCAGAGATTTCTGCAAAGGAATTGGAGGACTTTTTTGAGAATATTACAGGTTTATCTGCAATATGGTATAATAAAATATTGATACTTGGCGATTTTAATTTACCAAAATTAGTTTACTTCATTAACGATGGGATGACTGATACTGAATCTTTCACTTTACAAACCTTTATGGATATCCACCAATTGAAACAGCACAATAATATCAATAATATAAATGAGCGATATCTGGATCTAGTCATCTCATCATTTCCATGCGGGGTCACTGCTAATGTTTTACCTATTTTGCCAGTCGAAAAACACCACCCACCCCTTACTATTAAATTTGAAGCATCGTTGCCATCTTCGTTAGCTAAATACAGATTCTGTATCAACACGTCAACGGAAAGATATAAATTTAAAAATTGGATTATGGGAACCTTATTGTTAAACTAAATTCTACTGATTGGTCATTTTTATATATCTCTGATAATATAAACACGGTCGTTGAAGAATTCTATAAAAAATTATATGACATATTAGACGATGTAGTAGGCAAAAATTCGATAAACCCTAGTATGATATCCTAACCTAAATGGTACACTAAGAAAATTATCAGCACCATTACTTGTAAGAACAAAGCCAGAGTTCAGTTTATATCAACAGGTAACACAATTTATTTAGAAAGATTTTTACGCCTAAGAAAGGAATTGAAAAGGAATACTAAGGAGGCATACAAAAGTTAGTTGACTGATGTTGAAAACGATATTAACAATTCTCCCTCGACTCTCTTTTCCCATGTTAACAATTTAAATAAAGTTTCAAGGATACCTGGTATCATGTTCTTTGAAGGTAATGAAATTAAGAATCCGCAGGATATTGTCGACTCCTTTGCTTCTCTGTTCTCTAATGTATATAAACCTTCCTCAACTATACCTGACGGAATATCTAGGAATTCACATAAGTTACTAGGTGATTTTCTTTGTGTTTCATGTGAACAAGTGAAACTCATGTTAAAGTCCATGCCAAACAAATTTACTTCGGGGCCTAATGGTATTCCGAGTCTCATGCTAAAAGAATGTGCTGAAGAACTTACGGAACCGCTAACTGCTATCTATAATATGTCTCTTTCATCCTGGATATGTCCGGATACCTGGAAATTATCTAAAGTATGCCCTGTGTTAAAAAATGGAGATGAATCTCTCGTTGATAACTATCGACCAATTGCACTGTTAAGTAATTTTTCAAAGGTCTTCGAAAAGATAATAAGTGATTTAATTTGGTCTTACGTGACTCCTGTCCTATCTACAACTCAACATGGCTTTGTTCCACAGAGATCGACCACTTCTAATTTAATAACATTTCTTCAGTCTATCGAAACTCTTTTGGTCGACCACAGGCGGATATACGGATATATCCAAAGCTTTCGACTGTGTTGACCATGGAAAAATCCTACGCAAACTTCAAGAACTAGGCGCACCGGATAAACTATTAAATCTATTGCATTCTTACTTATGTAATCGTCTAATGGTAGTTCAGTACAACGGTTACACATCCTTCTCTTTCACAACTACCTCTGGAGTTCCCCAAGGATCTAACCTAGGCCCTTTACTCTTTATAATAGTAATGAATGATGCTGATGCTGTGATCAAACACTTTTGCTAATTTTACGCGGATGATGCCAAATTATACAAACCAGTAGACAGTCTACAGGATTGTGCTGAATTACAATTGGATGTCAACAATTTCATTGATTGGTGTACGAGCAATAACCTAGACATTAACCCTCGAAAATGTAATGTTATGTCAATTTCAAGAAAAACTGATTTAATTGAGTTTGAGTACAAAATAAACAATCTGGTCATAAATAGAGTGAAAACAGTGCGTGATCTTGGCATATATATTAGCGCAACATTAAAAGTAAACATTCAGGTGGACAATATGGTCCGCGAAGCAAATCGATCTCTAGGGTTTTTATTTAGAATTTCCTGCAACTTCAAACAAGAATCTACGTTGAGAACTCTATACTATGCACTAGTTAGGTCTAAATTAGAGTATGGGTCTGTTGTCTGGAATCCTAAAGTAAAATATCTGTCAGAATCGATAGAAAAGTGCCAGAAACGCTTCCTTAAGTTTCTTAGTTTTAAGTCTAAGGGTGAATTTATACCCCCTGGATATGACTATAAACAACTCTGTCACAGGTTTAACGAATGGTCTCTTGAGAGTAGGAGGCAGGTTCAAATGATTATATTTCTATTTAAAATTATAAGAGGATACATAGACAGTCCCTACCTCCTATCTCAGGTGCCATTCGCGGTACCTCAATTTTTCACTAGATCTCGGGATCCATTTTACACATATGGGGCATTATTTCTCAAGTGTACCCACTCAAAAAGTCGAAGTTGTCTGATCTAAGTTAAACTTAGGCAAAGTGTTGTGCTATTGGATAGTAGTATATGGGGGAAAAATTTGGTCATTCGGATAAGTATTGACCGAGGGGGAGGGGGTAAAAGTTTTGGGATTTTCGTGGATATCGTGTATTTCGGCAATTTTTAACTCTTCTAATAGCGATGAAAAAATTTTTGTCCAGTACAGTTTCGATAGGGGTTTTCACGCCCTTCCGATTGGTGCTACGCATTTTATCGAAAAATAAATATTTGTCCTTCAAAAATGAAGGTCAAAAATAAATTTCACTTTTTTTGGAAATACGATAGGTTTTTTTATTTTTCGGGTTTCAAAAGAAAGCCCAGGTTTTTTCCTGTAAGACCATGTAGATTAGAAAGTGGGATTCAAATTTTTAATGTATGAAAATAAGCGTTGAGTACTCCGGTACGCTCGTGACACTGGCGCTAGAGCCCCGCAGCGCACCGTGGTGCCTTCATGGTATTGTTTTTTTTCGAAAGTAATCACATATGCTAGTATATTTGAACGCTCTCTGCATTTTGCAAGGTTGAGACTGCCATTATTTAAATGCCTGCATCACGTTCACTGATGAATTTTGAAAAAATTTTGAATTTTGGAAAATCTAGTTATTGAATAAGAGGTCCGGTCGAAAAGGTGGTTTTATGGATGGAAAATTCAACTTCTCACACTTGCTCCAAAGTCTTGGAGTCGCAGACAAATAATGGTCGAATTCGAGATATCCGAACGACAAGCTAAAAATGCGAAAAAGTTAGTTGCTAACAATGGGATTTTAACTTTGCCTACGCCAAAAAGAGGAAACCTTTGGGTCTTGAAACTGAAGTCCTCGTGTCCAAATTTTATGAGCGTGACGACGTGAGTCGCTTAATGCCTGGAATGAAGGATTGTGTGTCTGTTTCAGTGAGTGACAAGAAAGTTCTCGTTCAGAAAAGATTGATTTTGTGCAATTTAAATGAATTGTATGCAGAATTCCTGTCAGAACATGAAGATATTAAAATAGGCTTCACGAAATTCACACAACTTAAACCAAAACATTGCGTTTTGGCAGGGAGTAGCGGTACCCACACAGTATGCGTTTGTGTTCACCATGAAAACGTGAAGTTAATGCTAAAAGAAATAAACATGCAATATTTAACGAACGATTCAGAGTTAATTTTAAATGGTTATCGCGATTGTTTAAAGTTAACTGTTTGCCCTGGTGCGACAAGTTCCTGCCAATTAGGAGAATGCCAAAATAGCCCGGGTATTACTGAAATTAAAGATAACTTGATTGAAGCTTTCGATGAGGATGATTTGGAAGAAATCAAATTTGATTCTTGGCTGCAGCTAAGAATGCATCATTTCCTTGCTACAGAGAAGTCATTATTTTTCAAAAATCTAAAGATAACTTTGAAAAATGGTGAATTCGTTATCTCATTTGATTTCGCTGAGAACTTTAAGTTTGTGCTCCAAAACTTCGGCGCAAGGATTTTACTGGAATATTGATCAGGCCACAATATTCACAGTAGTTATTTATTATGTAAAAGATGGAGAACTCAAGCACAAAAGCATGGCAATCATATCAGACAATTTGAGTCATGACACTGTTACCGTTTATGAGTACCAGCAGATAATTCTGAATTATCTTAAGACAAATTTCTCAGTCCAAAAGGTGTACTACGTCTCAGATGGAGCAGGTCAGCATTTTAAGAACAAGAGCAATTTTGCTAATATCCTAGCTCACAAGGCAGATTTCGGAATCCCAGCTGAGTGGCATTACAATCCTACCGCTCATGAAGGGTGCATGTGATGGCATAGGGGCGAATGTTAAACGAAATGCAGCAAGGTTTAGCCTACAGTGTTCCGCTGAAGATCGCATTCTAGATGCTTCATCTCTATTTCAGTGGGCAAAGAAGTACTGCAAGGAAACTGAAATCATTTTTAGTAGCAAGGAAGATCACGAAGCCACTGCTAAAGATCTGAAAAGCGGATTCGATGCTGCAGTCACAATCAAAGGGATTTTTCAATACCATGCATTCATACCTACTGGAGATGGGAGACTTCAATTGAAGAGATTTTCTCCAGCCACGGAATGCGACTACTTCCCAAAAGAGAAGAAACGAAAATTGGAAAAAAGTGAAAAAAACTGTCACTAAAAAAACAAAAGGCGGAAAGAAAGGCAGATAGAAGACCAGACATCAGCAAAAAGAATATCCAAGCTTCAATTTTACTTCATCCATAAAACCACTTTTTCGACTCGACCTCTTATTCAATAACTAGATTCTCCAAAATTCAAATTTTTTTCAAAATTCATCAGTGAACGTAATGCAGGCATTTAAATAATGGCAGTCTCAACCCAGCAAAATGCAGAGAGCGTTCAAATATACTAGCATATATTATTACTTTTGAAAAAAAAACAATACCATGAAGGCACCACGGTGCGCTGCCGGGCTCTAGCGCCAGGGTCACGAGCGTCCCGGAGTACTCGACGCTTATTTTCATACATTAAAAATTTGAATCCCACTTTCTAATCTACATGGTCTTATAGGAAAAAACCTGGGCTTTCTTTTAAGGCCAAAAAAAAACCAAAAAAACCTGTCGTATTTCCAAAAAAAGTGAAATTTATTTTTGACCTTTATTTTTAAAGGTCAAATATTTATTTTTCGATAAAATGCGTAGCACCAACACACGATATCCACGAAAATCCTAAAACTTTTACCCCCTCCCCCTCAGCCAATACTCATCCGAATGACAAAATTTTTTTCTCATATACTACTATCCAATAGCACAACACTTTGCCAAAGTTTAACTTAGATCAGACAACTTCGACTTTTTGAGTGGGTACACTTGTGAAATAACGCCCCATATACAACTGCACATTCTGGTCATTCACCGATACTGTATTTCTGCGAAAATTATAACGCTATGTACTCAAGTTGCAATCCCAACTTTGACGCCATTCATCAGTCTTTAAATTGCTTTATTTCTGAAGTGCATAATTACGTTGAACATTCCTTCATTTAATATGTCTGATTTATAATAGTAAAGCGTCGATGTAGCCTACTAGGTACTATATACATTTATATATTATTTTTACCGATTATATCAAGATAATTGCTTACATGCAATCCTGTAATTGGTCCCCGGACTGTTGGATTTATTATAAATAAAATGAAATGAAATAAAATGAAATTTCTCCTCGACCTGAATTTACAATTTTAGAGATCATTGCACCTAACGCACCTAAGATCATGTGTTGTGTCGTGTATCGACTCCCAATTGCGGGATTTATTATTGATTTCGAAGCAGCATTTACTCTTCATTCTCCAGCATTTACTAATATCATAATTTTTGGTGATTTTAATGCAGATCTTTGTAAATCATCTTATTGATCGGATCAAATAAGACAATTTTTATACTTGAATAACTTGTCATTATTTCCTTTCTCCCCCCCCCCCCCTACACCATACCGCCACCTCTCATACCTGGTTGGATCTTTGCGCAGTAAATGATAATGATATGGTTATAGAGTATAGTCAAAGAGAAGTACCTTTCTTATCTCACCATGACCTTATACAAATTGAGTATCAATAAAAGTCACCTAGACAGAAATCTAGGTTTCTCTACTATCCTGATTTCCGTAACCTAAATGTTGAGGACTTTTCACAGTACTTGGAATCACATAATTAGGATGATCTATCCTCTGCCTCTATTGATGGAAGGGTAAATTCCTTAAATATATTTGTATTGGATTCCAATGAAAAATTATCTACAATGAGTGCATATAAACCTAAGAACCTTCCGGCACCATGGATTACACCCACAAGCAGACTTAGAATGAAGAAAAGAGACAGGTTGTACAATGCAGCTGAGCGTAATAATTCCCTCTATTTGATGTCAAGATTTCGCTCGTTGAGGAACTCGGTAGAAATTGAAATTCAGAATAGCAGAATTGCATATAATACATCTAGATTGTCAAACATCACTGAACCTCAGCACCCCTGGAATGAATTTCGCAGATTGGGTCTTATCAATCCTAAAAATACCTCAATATTTACTTCAATTACTGCTGACAAATTCAACTCCTATTTCAATTCAGTATTAAACGTTTCTACAAATTATAATGAAATTACTTTTTCTGAACCTTGTCTTTTGGAAAATAATATGACTTCACTGTTTAACTTTTCTGAGGTGACACCTTATGACGTGTGTGAGAAAATTTAGTCATGCGAAAGCGACTGCAGGTGCAGATGAACTTCTACTTAGTTACTTCAAGAGAGGTATCGGGGTGTTGATTCCTCACCTCACTGAGATATTTAATCTATCACTTACATCTTCTGTTTTTCCGGACACAAGGAACACAACAATCATAAGACCCATACCTAAAATAAAAAATCCAGTTTCTCCAAGTGATTATAGACCTGTCTCTTTACTATGTGCGTTATCTCAAGTTCTTGAAAAAATATTACACGAACAGTTTGTTACTTTTCTCGAGACTAATGATCTTCTCGATGTATACCAAACGGGCTTCAGAAAAGTTCATAGTACTCACACCGCATTACTCAAAATAAGAACTAACATTAAACAAGCTATTGATTCTCGTAAAATAACCTTATTGGTCCTCTTCGACTTCAATAAAGCGTTTGACTTAGTAGATCATGGCATTCTGATTCGCAAGTTAAAAGAAATTGGTTGCTCCGATGTAGCCCTATGTTGGTTTAATTCTTATCTTTAAAATAGACAACAAGCTGTTATAAATCCTGATAATAATGAAAGATCGAACTGGCTTTCAATAACGTCAGGAGTGCCTCAGGCATCTGTAATAGGGCCCCTACTATTTTTAATTTTCTTAATTGATCTAAAACTGTTCCTACGTATAGTACACTACACTATTAGAAAAATCTGTTTGAGATTTAAGATATATGTGTGTGAAGCAAATATGCACTACCGCTACTGAAATGTAACATACATTGGTGCAGTGAATTTAATATACATGTGTATTAAATTAAAATACAGGTCGATATAGCAGTGTGCATGAAAACTCAAAGTGCTTTCATTTCTCTAAATCTTGTCAAATATTCGCAATTAAATTAATAATCTAGAATTCGTTGACTGAATTGTTATTTATAATGAAAGTGCGACATACGAGTGGAACTTTTTCCAAAATCCAGTCTAAATAGTAGAAATTTAATGCTAGTACAGTTGATTGTAGGTTAGCTCTGTTATTTGTTTGCTTAGTTGATCTTTTCGACTTAAAATCCAGGAAAGAACATATATACGGCATAGCTAATAAAATAAATAGGACATCATATCCTCTTAAAGTAAATAGAAAATTTCTGAACAAACCACTTAGCATAAAATTGATTTCTGCTCCAATCTTGCCATTACTAGATTATTGTTATTTAGTGTATAATGATATTTCACTTGAGCGAGACGTTATGTTACAACGAGCACTTAATTCTTGCGTGCGCTTTATTTTTGATCTGCCTAAAGATTCCTCTATTTCATCGTATTTTAACTCACTTGGCTGGCTACGAGTCAAAACTAGGTGCCAATACTTTTTGGCCACTAATCTATATAGTATTCTAACAACAGGTGATCCTTCCTATCTTAGAGAACTTCCATGTACAATAACTCCTTTTCTACATCTTCAGCTTTATTCTGGAATTCTCTTCCTGAAAATATTCGTTATGTGGAGAATTCGATGATTTTTCAAACTAATCTTTTTCGGCACCTCTTAACCGAGCAATCTCTACTCTAAGATCAATGCGTTCCAAATGCTGCATCTATGTATACATTAAGCTGATATCTTATATAATTTGATTTAATTTAATATAATCTAATTTAATTTTATTTATGGAATTGTATTTTCCTCAGGACTACCAAATTATTCCCAATTCTTAGTCTTAGATTAAGTTATAGCATAGATATATGAATATACCTTCATATATTATATTATACAAAATGAATGTACCTATTCATGTAAATACCTTTTTGCCTGTAGATGACTTGTCCTATGGCTTTAGTAAACTCTAAACTAAACTAAACTAAATAAAGAGAGAAGAAAAAGGAAATAGTAAACCAGGATATTGAGATGGTAGAATGGAAAATATATTTCATGGAATTACTAGGAGAGGTAGAGGGGAAAGTTAGGAAAGGAGGAAAAGATGGTACGGAAATAGATGTGGAGGAGGACATTAAAAGCAAGGAAATAGTCAACGTATTAGGGATGATGAAAGATGGAAAGGCACATGGTATAGATGAGATTCCAAATGAATTATGGAAATATGGGGGGGGGGGGGTTAAAATTAAAGGAATGGGCATGGATAATGTGCAATAGAGTATGGAGAGGAGAGGGGTGGCCAGAGTTGTAGAAAACAGAAGTAGTGCTAACAATAGTGAAAAAAAACAATAGTATTTTGTCAGCAATATGCTGCTTGATTGTCAGCAGCTTTGACTTGTTCAGTGTGTGATTCAAGACCCTTAGTTCTTGGACGAACTTTCGAAGTCCATTTCCGTGAACGGTCTATCAGATGTTATGTAGTCAATCACACACTGAATGCGGGACGCATTCTGTACTGCCCATCCTATCTTCTTGTTTAGTTGATGCAAGCGTCATTTGGTCGTTTGATCTGCTGTCAGTGTTAGCCTTCGATTTGAATCAGCCAATGCTCTCGCAGCAACATAAACTGAACAATTGATGGTCCAGAGGTATATATATATAACAAGAGTGTACTCCTTAGCTATACCAGTTAAAAGACGTGGTGCTACGTACGTAACGCTCTTAGATAATGAAATTATACAAACTAACTTTTTTATTGGGAGGAGGGATCAATTTTAATCAGATATTCGTTTTTTTCTCCAAGTGTGGCTGCTAATTTTTTTCCGAAAGTCATGTTTGAAAAAATGCTTCGCTTTTTCTCTTTGAAATGAACCATGATCGAAAATGGGGTAAAGAAGTTGGCAAAGATATATCACATTCGGCCGCCCCCCCCCCCCCATCATATACTGAAAACAGCCCCATGCATCGCTCCCACTTGTCTAATTTTCTTAGCGGCCGGCTGGTGAACGAATCCGCCAGTTGGTGCTCTAATTAGAACGGCTGATATTTGTATTGTGTTGCATGGGCAAGGCTTATAAGTAATTAAATAAATGAGTTTTATCGGAGAAATTCATGAAAAGAAGTCCAAGAATGTGTATTACAGTGTAGATTCTAAATTTTTTAATATGTGTGTGAAAAATAATAAGTGTGGAAAGAATGGGATATAAGTTGGTTGCAACTTGGTTGCAACTCGGGCTACGACAATAATGCAAAAAATAATCACTTTTTTCTCGTACCAAAAGATCCGGATGTTCAATTTTTGACCCATTCAATTTGGAAATCTTCAGTTAAGAAAAAGAACAATTTTTTAATATTTAGCAAGGTATGGCTGTATGGCAAGGTATGAGCTCCGCGATTGATATTGATAAAAGTTATATCTACCTGGACACCCCATTCACCCAATCTGCACTTTTTGTCAGGACGAAAGGTGAAGCTGTTCGTAAATCTAACCTTGCTGTAGGATCAACGATTTCTCAGATTCACAGATTGAAACCTAACTCATGGAAACCTATGTTCGACTTGTCGATAGTCTTTTATCCAGCGTTTTAGTGTATGGTGCGCATATATAGAGTCTCAGGTAATTAGATTTTATAGAAAAAGTTCAATCAACTTTTTATAAGCGAATCCTGCATGTTCCACAAAATAATGCTGGATGTGCTATTAGATTAGAAATGGGTGCATCCCAACTTGCATTTAGAGTTTTTGAGTCAATTCTCAATTGGATAGAGAAAATTCTCTGCTTTAATACTTTATCCTCAATTAACCTTGCGAGAAGGTGTACCACCTTTTAGTAGAATGTCAATTTTTTAATACTGTAAGATGTTCATGCATAAGCGAAAGTCGGGATATGTGTGAGATGAGCAATGCCTGGCTGAATATGCTAGATAACCCTGAAAATAATTTGGTCAAAAAAATTGTTATGTTTGTTATTAAATTTTGCGAATGAGCATTATAATTAATGGCCAACGGCCATACCACGCTGGAAACGCCAGTTCCCGTTAGGTCACTGAAGTTAAGCAGTGTTGGGCGCGGTTAGTACTTGGATGGGTGACCGTTCGGGATAATACTACTGCGTTGCTGTTAGCGGTCGTGGCTGTGGTGAGCCCACACTTGTAGTTATTTACTACAAGAAACTATCCACCTAGAAACACTACCCGAATCGGGTAGTGTCACGCCTACCCCTAGAGGCTCGCCGAAAGGCAAATGGCTTAATGGTATATAATATAATAATAATATACTTCACATTTTTTTGATTTGCTTTCGTTGTAAGTACGGTTTATCTCCTCTGGGGCAATGTTTACCATCAAACTTTAATCTTAGTTTTTGTTCTTATTTATTAGAATAACAGTTAGTTTCCGAATAGAACTGTAACCTATTTGTATAAATCAGATGATTCTCAAACAAATAAAGCACTACATTATTAATTATTTAATAATTATCACTGGTCAACATTTGATACAAGAATTATGACCGGACTTCATTAGGGTACACTAGGGTTTCTGGGGTCGCTGATTTCAAATCCGAGGTCGGTTAACCTCTACCATTTCTGGTTCAAGGTTATTCCATTGTTAAAGTGATAAAAACTATCTAAATTAATCTGAAAAAATATGTATATACGTTTTTGGAATCTCTGAGTCAGAATCTGGAGTTTTCTTAATCCTGTGAGGTCATTTCGAGGTCAAATCAAGGTCATACTGAAACGAAAGTGTTGTACTTTGAGAAAAATCCTATATAGGTTCTGGGTATCGCCGAGTCCGAATCTGGAGTTCACTTAACCCTGTAAGGTCTCCCAGAGGTGAATTCAAGGTCACGTCAAGGTCTTACTGAGACGAAAGTGTTATAAAAATGTGAGAAAAATCTTATGTAGTTTTCGAGGGGCACCGAGTCCAAATATGTGGTTCGCCTAACCCTGTGAGGTCACCAAGAGGTCATTTCAAAGTCACGCCAAGGTCATACTGAGACGAAAGTGCTAGAAAAATGTGAGAAAATCCTATTTTGGTTTTGGGGGTCGTCCAGTCCGAATCTCGGGTTCCCTTAATCACTTGAGGTCACCCAGAGGTCATTTCAAGGTCACCTCAAGGTCATACTGAGATGAAACGGTCAGAAAAAGGTTAAGCGAACTCCAGATTAGAACTTGGCAACCCGCAAAACCTATATAGGATTTTTCTTACATTTTTCTAGCTGTTTCGTCTTAGCATGACCTTGATTTGACCTGGAAATAACCTTTCAGGGTTAAGCAAACCCAGATTCTGACTCAGCGACCCCAAAAACATATATACATATTTTTACAGATTTTTTTAGCCAGTTTTTCTCACATTGACATTGAAATGATCTTGAACCAGACGTGGGAGAGGTTAACCGACCTCGAATTCGAAGTCAGCGATCCCAAAAACCCTGGTACATCTCAATGAAGTCCGGTGATAATTCTTGTATAAAATTTTGACCAGTGTTATTAATTATAAATTATTAATTAATAGTTATCATTTATTAATCATTAATTATTAACTATTAATTATCAACCACCAATCATCTCAAGGACCACCGCAGTTGTCTGCGGGGAAGGGGAGGTGTTACGCCTACTTGGCGCGTCCCCGGGTGGCGGATAGGGGAATGCTCGCTGGAAACAGAGGGCAGGGCTGAAATAAAATAGACCCCGCGGACCAAACACACTGGGTGAAGGATACACCGAGAAAAAACCACGATTGTTTCCTGCTGTGGACCACTGGGAGTGCTCCGAGCCACGTCTGCCTAACCCGTTGACGTGGCGAGGGGCTGATGTGTGCTTGCACTGCCGTGGTGTCACTCGCAGTAGGGATCAGGTGCCAGCCCCTTCGGGCCTTTATCAGGGAGTGCGTGGTGGCTGCAGAGGTCGAAATCTGCATTGCCCCGGGCGAGTTTCAGTCCATCCGTGTTTTCCGGGACTCGTTAAACGAAGGCTGCACCCAGGGAACTGGGGTAGGACTTAGGTCCGAGGGTATACCCGTTCTCAGCTATTTTGGCCCGCCCCTCTGCGCACGATGCTCTGGCGGTAATTCATGGCACTGATGACTTTCAACAACCCCCTACAAAAAGAGAATAAAGAAACTGTGGAATGGACTATCGAGAGGACGCTTTAAGTAATACTGGATACGCTAGCAATCATGCAAGAGGCTGCAGACAGACGAAAGAATGTCAATACTACTTGTGGGAAATAGCAAGCTATATTCCTTAGCGTATGCAGACGATATAGTCTTATTATCGGATGACGAGAGAGGGATGAGTCTCATAATGAGAGTGTTTAAGGAGTATGTAAGAATTAAAGACTCAACGGTAAATGTAAATAAGACGAAAGTGATGATTTTTAGGAAGAAAATGACGAAGGTAGAATATGAATAAAAGATGTACGGGGAGAAAGTGGGACAGGTTGAGGAATTTCATTACCTAGGCTTCTGGTTTGAGGGAAGGAGGAGAAGGATAGAATCCCTATTGAAAATTCCGACGTCGGAAACGACGTCGTAACCTACGTAGAAAACGACGTCGTGAACTACGTGTAAACTGACGTCGTATACTACGTGTGGAATTACGTCGGAAACTATGAAAGAAATGACGTAGGAAACTACTTCGGAAATTGGGATAGTAAAAGACGTAGGTTCCGACTTCGTTCCATACGTAGTTTACTATCCCAATTTCCGACATAGTTTCCTACGTCGTTTCTTGCGTAGTTTCCGACGTCATTCCATACATAGTTTACGACGTCGATAACTACGCAGTAAACGACGTAGTAAACGACGTCGGAAATTGGGATAGTACACTACGTAGTATACGACGTCGTTTCCTATGTATTATACGATGCAGTTTCCCACGTATACTGGGATTCACATGTAAGGAAAGATGAAGATGATATTCTTGAAAAATTATATTTTTTCTGTAGTTCAAATTTAAAAGGCTATGTATACTACATAGGAAACGACGTCGTATACTACGTAGTGTACTATCCCAATTTCCGACGTCGTTTATTACGTCGTTTACTGCGTAGTAAACGACGTCGTAAACTATGTACGGAACGGCGTCGGAAACAATGTATAAACCGACGTCGTGAAATACGTATGAAACGACGTCGTAAACTACGTGTGGAACGACGTCGGAAACCACGTACGAAACGACGTCGAAAACTACGTCGTTTACCATCCCAATTTCCGACGTAGCTTCCTACGTCGTTTCTCACGTAGTTTCCGACGTCATTCCACACGTAGTATACGACGTCGATTCATACGTAGTTTACGACGTCGTTTTCTACGTAGGTTACGACGTCGTTTCCGACGTCGGAATTTTCAATTGGGATGTACGACTTGAGTAATGGGACAGGTGTGGGGTATAAGGAGGAGAAGGTTTAAAGATGAGTGGAAGATGAGACTGTGGATGTTTGATGCGTTCGTGTGGTAAGTCCTAAGTTACGGAGTGGATATTTGGGGACGGAAGGAGCACAAGAAGGTGGAAAGTATGCGGGAGAGATTGTTGAGATGGGTAATGGGCGTGAGCTGCAGCTGTCCAGGATATATGTTAAGGGAGGAATTAAGTAGAGGTAAAATGGTTATTAGACAAATGGAGAGAGCATGGAACTTTGAGGAGAAACTGAAGAGGGGGGAGGGAAACGGGATGGCACAAGCTTGTCTACGGAAAGTAGTAAACAAAGAGACTAGGGGTAACACAGAAGGATCAAGGTGGGAGGAAGGAGACAGCAGAGGAGGGGAGAATGCGATATAAGAGCAAATGTCAGAGTATGGGAAAAGTTACAGAATGAACTTATAATTAAGGAGGGGGAGGAAAGATGGAAAATACTTGTGGATTCTCAGTATAACAGGTGTTATAATGTAGTGAAGGCTGGAGGAGAACCATAATATTTAAGAAAGGTTAAGAAGGAGAGTAAATGGAACCACGTTATACGATTTAGGATGTGAGAAGGAATGAGAGAGTGTTGGTACTGGATGGATGGAGAGGAAAGAAGGTGTAGAGTCTGTTATTACGAGATAGAATCATGGGGGCATGTTTTAGAGAGATTTACGGGGGAGTAAACAGGTGGTGAGAGTGTGGATGATAGAATAAGGTGGACCTTGAATGGAAGTGGACAAGGGGCAAGCTGGATGATGAAACTGGAAGAAATGAGAGAAACTAAGGGGTATGCAGTAGGGAATGGCCAGTCGCGCACTGCAATACAAGGACAGTAAAGTAAATAAAACTCCGAAACTTCAAAATCATGTTAAATAAAAAAGCCCAGGAAACTCAATAGTCAGCAAATCTCGAGAGTAATTTTGTTAAGACAAAGCGATAGCATATAAGTTAATATAAGTAGAATATTGTTACTTAGGTAGTGAGTATTATTAAGGCAGTATACGTGTTTTTGTAACGTACTGTAATTTTTTGATTGTTTTTTAAATTGTTCTAACTTAAATTTGCTTAAAAAGATATTATTTTGAAAATCCATTTTGTTCATTCATTCTTCAATTTAGAGAGTTGAAAATGATAGTGTGGATTCATATATTTTTTCAAATCTTTGAATTGTGAAGTTTAGAAAATTTTAATAATTATTTATTCATTCAGAGTTTGAATTAAGATATTTTAGGCTGTAAATTTAAAAGTTTCATTCCAAAAGAGTTCCACTTTGAGTGTTTTAATTTGCCTGAATTGATAATAGAAAAAATAATAAAATATTATATTATTTATCATTATATTCTAATCGTGTTATTTATTTTAATAAATATTCATTACTGAGGATTTACATATTCAATTCATTCATGATTTTAACAAATTTGTATAGAAATAGCGACTACATATAATTTAGAACAATTATAAACTTTTAAATTATAAAAATTATTTAATGAAAACACAAAATAAATTATATAATAGAACATAAAATTTTAAATCTCAGAATGCTGATTCAAATATTTGATTTTACCAACATTCAGCTGCTATTTTCCGTGACGATTTTAGAAGGATTAATTACTGTTACGCTTATTATTACTAACAAAAATATTTTCGGTCAAAATTTGGAAACAGTTTCAAGCTTTTTATTATTTTATGTATTTCTCCCATGCATTGAAATGCAAGACTCAGCCGTACTGATCGGAGCACCAACTGTCGGTTTAGTTCACTTGCCCGGATTTTCTAGAGTCTTTCTAAAGTCTTAAAAAAGTAAGTACCTAAATTAGAGTGGATTTTACTTCTCCGATAAATAATTTTAAATTATTATTTGTAAAATAATTTATAACCATGAAAATTATTTTTTCAAGAAATACAGGCTGTAGTCGACTATAAGCAGAAAATTCTGAATTTAAAGCGTGGACGCTCGCGACGCGTTTTTTAAACATAGCTTTGGAAGAAAAATTAACTACCAGAAAGTGTTTCCTTCTCATCTATTTAAAAAAATTTTGTTATACATTTGCGTGTTAATAATATATTTTACCTTAATTCTACATTTATTGGAATGCACGTTCCACTATTATGTTTCAAGAGATAATTATGTTTGTTGTGCTAGATAACTTTATATTTTCAGAAACTAATAATATTTTCGATCGAACTTTTTTCATGCGTTCGTTTAGTACTGACGTATCTACAAAGACAGTTTTTTTGTTTTTGATTAAAAATTCGACTTTTGAGGTCGTTTTTGATCTTTTCTTAAAAATTGTCAAAATGGCAAATATGCCCTTTTGGAACGCCACCCACCCTTCAATTCAACCATGATATAATGAAACATTTTAGCTTCCACTTTAATAATTAATTGCAGTTTCAAATTTGTGTATATATATATATATTTATTTGTTTATTTATAAATATAATATTATATATATTCGGGTATGGTTTTACAACTCGTCCTGCAAACATTGATCTCCCTGCGAAGACATGTCTAATATTCCTTGTGATGTAATATACTATTATTTTCAATGTGAATTATTCATTTTAAAATCGTGAGAGAATTTTAAAAAGAAATATTCACGTATCTATATCTGCATTATTCTGTGTAATTCATAGTTTCAAATATTTGTGGATTGAATTATAACAAAAAATCTAAATTTTTTAATGAGGATGAAATATAAGGACTATTTCAGATAAAAGTGCATAGAAATTACTATCAATCATCAGTTTCTGAAAATTAGGTTACATTTTTAGTTCTAAAGTATTTGACATTTAAGCGTTTAAGATGCTATTCATTAGGGAGTTACAATTTTTTGTTTCTTTAACGTAGAAGGTAGGAACACGTGTATCTTCAGATCTTATAATTTTTGAAAACATCCACTAAAAATTAAGTTAATACTCACTGTGTGTTTTACATGTTTCTCCTAGAAAAATGTGAAATCCAATGCACTTTAATAATACCGTACATAAGAAAACGCTGACTTTTACCATTTTAATGCACAAGCGCAACTAATCTTTTGAAGACGATAATCCCACTACAAGAACTATTATTTTTATCCAGCTTATCATTGACCCCTTAACCGTGAGTACTTCTTGCGTATACATCAATGGATCAGCAGTTTATTTAATGTATCCGGTTTCACACATTAGTCATAGAAGCTATAGGCGACAGTTGATTTAAAGGTATGAGCTTGAGAAATATTTGAATATTTATTTTCATGATGGAAATTGATTGGCTTTTAGCTATCAGTTATGGTAGTATGATAACGAACCGACAGAAATTGGAGAAAAAATTAATTTTATAGCGGATCGCATTGTCATTATTAATAATGTTTTAATAATGCTTTAAATAATAAATAATGCTTTAATAGACCTACGTACATTTTAGCCAAGCATTTATACGAAGATTTAAGGCTCATGTAGTGGGTATTCCAACCTACAAAACTCACCTCAAAAAATTGGTTTCGAATGCTGGCGCACCGAAAGGATGTCAGGGGGCAATTTTTTTCCCCACAGGAAGCACATATCCATATTTGAGGGGGAAAGTCCCTCCGGAACGTCAACACTCGCGATAAATATTGAAAAATTAAAAAATAGAAACATTTTTCAACGATCGAAAAAAAATAAACAGAAACAGTACAATCAGCGCCGCGTTGTGTCCCGATCAATCACTAAATCGATTTAAAAGGACTTCTGGCGCCATATTCAAAATAGAAAAAGCATTGAAACATATGTAGGAGTAATAATTCTTAATAAGTTATAATATATTATTTGAAAAACATAACAAATAAATATTATCTTACAAAAATATAAGAGAAAAAGAAGGAAAAATATATTCAACGCGAAATACTAACTGAAAAAAGAGATAAATAAAATTTGCAACATTTTCTTCTAATTCTGAGTTGATCTTATGACATTCCCTTCACACCACCCACACAGAAGAAATAATTTACATATAGCTAAAAAAGATTTGGTAAAGATTTTCCAAATTTGTAATTAGCAAAAATAAGCATTTTTCATAAAATGCAATGTTATTGTGTTTATGATTTTTTCAGAGAAACCGTAGGCTATATAATGTGTAACCAACACCCCACAATACCTACCCACGCAATAGAACTCAACTGTAGAAAGCTGGAAAGACCCGGTGAATATTTTCCGATCTTAGTCCATGGAAATATAATCATTTCTCTAAAAAATCAAAGTTATAGCGACTTTGATTTTTTTAAAAGGTCCTTGGATTCTGGATTATTATTATAACATCCCTAAAAGTCCATCCACCCACAAGAAATAAATTACATACGGCTGTTAAGATTTTGTGAAGATTTTCCAAACTTGTAATTAGCAAAAAAAAGTTATTTCCACAAAATGCAAAGTTATTGTGTTCATGATTTTTTCAGAGAAACCTTAGGCTACATAATGTACCCCTAATACTCCATCG
>CAKNXH010057876.1:33621-47427 GCA_932178445.1 Andricus quercusramuli
TAATGACCAGCGGCCACAATGGAGTCTGATTTACTTGAGCCTGTGAATTCCAACTCGAATTCAGGTTTAAAAAGAAGCCATAAGAGTCAGAATGTCTTCGGAATAAATAATAAAAAACTTGTCTTGAAAATCGACTCTGATTAGTAGTGTGAAAAACACAAATATAAAATCGTTTTCATAATGACCACCGGCCACAATGGAGTCCGATTGACTTGAGCCTGTGAATTCCAACTCGAATTTAGGTTTGAAAAGAAGCCATAAGAGTCAGGATGTCTTTGGAATAAATTATAAAAAATGTGTTTCGAAAATCGACTCTGTTTAGTAGTGTGAAAAAAGACGAATTTGGAATCGTTTTCATAATGACCACCGGCCACAATGGAGTCTGATTGACTTGAGCCTGTGAATTCCAACTCGAATTTGGGTTTGAAAAGAAGCCATAAGAGTCAGAATGTCTTTTGAATAAATGATAAAAAATGTGTCTTGAAAATCGACTCTGTTTAGTAGTGTGAAAAAACACGAATTTGGAATCGTTTTCATAATGACCACCGGCCACAATGGAGTCTGATTGACTTGAGCCTGCGAATTCGAACTCGAATTTAGGTTTGAAAAGAAGCCATAAGAGTCAGGATGTCTTAGGAATAAATAATAAAAAACTTGTCTCGAAAACTTTCTAGAATTGATTTCTAATGCGAGAGTGGGTTTGTATGGGGTGTTCTGATAACAATCTATGGACTGAGGATCACATCAAAAAATCATAGAGACAACGACTTCGACTTTTTCTAAAAATGTTATTTTTTCGTCAAAGAATAATACAGCAATATATTTACCAAGTCTTCCCAGCTTACTAGAATTGATTTCTAATACGTGGGTGGGTTTGATGGAGTGTTAGGGGTACATTATATAGCCTAAGGTTTCTCTGAAAAAATCATTAACACAATAACTTTGCATTTTGTGGAAATAACTGTTTTTTGCTAATTACAAGTTTGGAAAATCTTTACCAAATCTTAACAGCCATATGTAATTTATTCCTTGTGGGTGGATGGACTTTTGGGGATGTTATAATAATAATCCAGAACCGGAGGGCCTTTTATAAAAATCAAAGTCGCTATACATTTGATTTTTTAGAGAAATGATTATATTCCCATGGACTAAGATCGGAAAATATTCACCGGGTCTTTCCAGCTTTTTAAAGTTGAGTTCTATTGCGTGGGTGGGATTTGTGGGGTGTTGGTTGTACATTATATAGCCTAAGGTTCCTCTGAAAAAATCATAAACACAATAACATTGCATTTTGTGGAGAATGCTTATTTTTGCTAATTACAAATTTGGAAAATCTTTACCAAATATTTTTTAGCTATATGTAAATTATTTCTTCTGTGTGGGTGGTGTGAAGGGAATGTTATAAGATCAACTCAGAATTACAAGAAAATGTTGCAAGTTTTATTTATCTCTTTTTTCAGTCAGTATTTCGCGTTGAATATATTTTTCCTTCTTTTTCTCTTATATTTTTGTAAGATAATATTTATTCGTTATGTTTTTCAAATAATGTATTATAACTTATTAAGAATTATTACTCCTACATATGTTTCAATGCTTTTTCTATTTTGAATATGGCGCCAGAAGTCCTTTTAAATCGATTTAGTGATCTATCGGGTCACCACGTGGCACTGATTGTACTGTTTCTGTTTATTTTTTTTTTCGATCGTTGAAAAATGTTTCTATTTTTTAATTTTTTAATATTTATCGCGATTTTTGACGTTCCGGAGGGACTTTCCCCCTCAAATATGGATATGTGCTTCCTGTGGGGAAAAAAATTGCCCCCTGACATCCTTTCGGTGCGCCAGCATTCGAAACCAATTTTTTGAGGTGAGTTTCGTAGGTTGGAATACCCACTACATGAGCCTTAAAGTCAGGTATTAATAGTCCAAAATCCCATACAGACAATAGTTTTCAATTAAAAGAAAAACTCAAAAACGTACAGTATGATCAAGACCATATACTTCTCTCTCTAGACGTCTGCTCTTTCTTGACCAATATTCCATGCAATTTAGTGTTAGAGGGCGTTGATAGAAGAGCAATACAAATCCAAAATAATTGTAAAATACCGTTTGATGTCGTAAGAGATGTCACAAAATTCTTATTCGACAACACGTTCTTTTCTTTTAACGACGAAATTTTCCAGCAAATTAAAGGCTCACCGATGGGCTCTCCGATCTCGCCGTTGTTTGCGGACGTTGTAATTGATGATTTGGAGACGGTATGTCTATTAAAATTACAAAAAAAAAAGTGCATACCACTATTTTATTTTAGATGCGTGGATGATACGATTTTATGTATAAAAAATGAATACTTGAATTTAGTTATCAATACTTTTAACAATTATGATAAAAACTTAAAATTTACTCACAAAATTGAAAAAAAAAACAACCAAATCAATTTTTTAGATATCACATTAATAAAAAATCATAATAAAATTATGAAAAATTGGTTCCAAAAACCTACATCATCCAATAGAATATTGAATTTTCACTCCATTCACCCATTACAACAAAAAAAGAACATTTTATACAGGGTGTTTTTTTTAACTTGAGACAACGAAATATCTCAAAAGATACGCATCCTACGGAAAAAATGTCTGGAATAAGAACTTTTTATTTTCGAGTGGGAAAAAAGATTTGTTAAAATTTACCCCACCCTTACGGGAGGCAGGGGTGGGGGTAACTTTGCCATTTCAAATGGCAACCCCAATTTTTTATCACAGATTCAGATTCTCCTTTACGAAATACGTAAGTTTTATTCGGAAAATTTGTTTCGATTCGCGATAGATGGCGCTGCAATTGCGAAACACGAAATTGTTGACACTACTTTTAGCTCCACCCAGGAATAACGACGCGGATGTAGTAGTTGTCTATTCCCTTCAAGGTGCTTAATTTTGGTGAGTCCCCTTGCCTCTCACCATCCATCGGGGTGCTTGATTTCTGTGAGTCTCCTTGCCTCTCACCACAGGGATGCTTGATTTCGATTAATTATTCTACAATAAGTGCTCAAAATGGTGTCCTCGCACTTCGATGCACTTGTTAATCCGAGCTTTGAAAGATTCCACACAACTGCGAATTGTTTCTGGTAATATTTGTGCACAAGCCGACCTGATTCGCTCGATCATGTTATCACGAGTTGTGGGCACTTCTTGATACACGCGATTCTTTAGATAACCCCACAAATAGAAATCCGGCGCCGTAAGAACTGGCGATCTGGCAGGCCAATTTACTGGACCTCCTCTACCGATCCATCGTCCATTGAATTCGCGATTGAGTTCCTCCCTCGCGATTGCCGCATAATGTGGTGGACAACCGTCATGTTGAAACCACATGTTGTGTCGCACTTCCAAGCTTAGGTCTTCCAGGAATATTGGAAGTTGATTTTCTAAAAAGTCACGATATTTTTCACCGTTCAAATTTCCATCAATAAAATACGAACCGACAAGTTGATCTCCAATTATTCCACACCAAGCGTTCACGGACCATGGACGCTGATGCTCATCTTCACGCAACCAATGTGGATTTTCTACACTCCAATAATGCATGTTGTGCCGATTAACGTTACCATGGTTTGTGAAAGACGACTCGTCTGTGAAGAGTACTAGAAAAAAGAAATTCGGGTTTCCTTGTATCTGCTGAACCGCCCATTGACAAAATGTCACTCGGTTCTGAAAATCATTTCCATGAAGTTCTTGATACAGTGAAATATGATACGGATGATAATTATTACGTTTTAATACCTTCCAAACACTGGATAGAGACATTCCTGAATCGCGGCTTAGTTGTCGAGTACTAACATGAGGGTCATGAGTGACTGCAGCCAAAAATTGCAATTTCATTATCAACTTCAGTAACTGTTACTTGGCGCTTCCTTTTTTTCGGTTGTACACTTCCGTCAGTGATGAAGTTTCGGACAACCCGGTAAAAAGAAGCGCGTGAAGGAACACTTTCTGGAAAGCGTTGAGCATAAAGCGTGAGAGCGTCATTGATATTCCTGCCACTTTCTCCATAAATGAGAATCATTTCAATCTTCTGTTGCTGAGATAGAATTTCCATGGTAAAAGTAATGAAGTAAGGTAATGAGGAAATACAACGACACCCAAACTAACTCAAACGAACGTGACCAACAACAATAACCCAAACGAAAGCAACCAACACACCCAAATCAAATGAACACAATCAACCTTCCTAATGAATATGCGTTAAGCACGGACAGACGCAGTTATCGCTCGGCCGGAATGACGTCGAGGATTGTAGACAGCGGAGACTCGATGATACGTAATGTCTACATACAAAATCGACTGTCGTCAACCAACTGCATTCGTGAATGGTTTTCGACAGTTTTATCACTTTTACTGTCCCGTTGCCAAAAGTTCAAGCACCACGAAGAATGGTGAGAGGCAAGAGGACTCACCGAAATTAAGCATCCCGAAGGGAATAGACAACTACTACGTCCGCGTCGTTATTCCTGGGTAGAGCTAAAAGTAGTGTCAACAATTTCATTTTTCGCAATTGCAGCGCCATCTATCACGAATTGAAACAAATTTTCCGAATAAAACTTACGTATTTCGTGAAGGAGAATCTGAATCTGTGATAAAAAATTGGGATTGCCATTTGAAATTACAAAGTTATCCCCACCCCTGCCTCCTGTGGGGGTGGGGGTGGGGTAAATTTCAACAAATCTTTCTTCCCGCTCGAAAATAAAAAGTTTTTATTCCAGACATTTTTTCCGTAGGATGCGTATTTTTTGAGATATTGCGTTTTCTCCAGTTAAAAAAAACGCCCTGTATAATTTAGTCGACAGAGTGATAAAATTATCTGACTCTCGTTTCTACGAGAAGAACTTGGAAATTGTCAAATGATTGTTGCAGGATCAATTGATATCACTAGAAATAAAGAACATTTATGTGTGCCTTCATGTATATTAAATGCAAAATTATACACTTTTCTTCAAAAACTGCCATGGATCCGAATGTCGAAAAATAGTTCGAGTGACCAGAGGTAAACGTAAATGCACATACAAAATCTTCAGGACATATCGTAAAAATTTAAAAAAGTTTTTAGGGGCATTTAGGAAACTTTTGTTTCGCTTAGTTCAACATTAATGTTAAACAAAAATAATTTTTTCATATTGTCGTTTGATTATTAAAACCAATATATTATCAACAAAGTTAAAGTCTCTGAAGTGTTTTCAGCATTAATAACAAAGTTATTGAAAGGTAAAGAAAATGAAAACTTCTGGAAATACGCTTCGTTTTCGTTAAGAAAATAAAAAGATCTTCTGGTTGTAAGAAAAGAATTGAAAATTTTCATTTTTCGTCCCGTTATACGAGGCAAAGAAAATATCTTGTATAATAAAAAATATATGAAATTTTATACAATACAGAGGATCAATAATATGAAATTTCGGTACGCAAAACAAAATCAAAAGCACTCTAGTGAAATAATGAAAGAGCGTGGCTACGTGTACCGAAGTTTTGGTACAAATACACTGAAAAAAAACTTATTTGAATCAAAGGAAATTTCTTTGATTCAAAGAAATGGTAGAGCAGAATATGGCTGAAGAAATATTTCTTCAGTAAAATATTCGTTGAGCGAAACAGGTTTGTTATTGAATGTAATAAGTAAGTATTTGATATGATAGGTGAATTCCGTGATGTGAAGAAGTATGGTATAAGTTCAAGAAAATAATTATTACATACAAATAAATGTAACTTGGACTGAGTAAAAGTTTTTTTCGTACTAAATATATGATTCTTTGATTCAAATAAGCGTATTTTTTGGTAAACCAAATATTTCTTTGCAACAAAGAAATTTTTTTCAACGGAAAGAAATGTTTATTTGTTTCTAAGCTGTGGCATATTGTTTTTAAAAAGCACGTAATAGAGTTGATAAAATATTAATTGATTCAAAGAACAATTTACTCAAACAGAATGTTCTCCTATTGTTTGAAAAAGGTTAAATAGACAAAGTATAAAAATTAACCATTTTAAAAAGAGGGAAATTAAAATATCATGCTAATTTTTATTTTTAATGACAGGTAATCTTATTGGGCAGGTCTGTCTGGTCAACTTAAGTTGCTATATTATTGCTAAATATATATTTTTGATATTTGCAATGTTCACCTCGAAGCCCTTGTATTACCTGTATTACAAATTATTTGAATATGGTGGCTGGTGGGAGAAAGCCACTTTAGAAAAAGATGCGGGCGCCACCTTGCGGTCGCTGGGAGAAGCGCCATGCCGGTTTCGCACAAACTGAGTCTCTAACCAGAGATTAGGTGGGAGATTGCTCTTGCCGTGTATTTGGATTTCGACTGACTTACCGCAACGCACCCTTTCCCCGTTAGCTTTCCGGGAACTAAAATTAAAGGTCCAAAAGCGTTCTCTTTCCCCCTATTTGTTATATTTGGAGAACTATAATGAAAGGTGGCTTACCTGCCAGCCGCCTTGGTTAAACAGGGTACAATTTGATGAGTCGATAGAGAAGGTCGGAGCTGGTAACTCTGATATGATAAAAACCAGACGTAAACAACGTATTTGAAAATTTTAAAGTTAAATTTATTTATTTTAATTAGAAAAAAAAAGAAAATCTGTCTAGTGTGAAATATTTATCGCCTAGTAACATCTAGAATTAAATGAATGATATTCCTCAATAATAAAATATAATTAAAACTTGTATTTTTGTTGTCTCGTGTATTCATTTTTTAACTTTTCTGATAATTTTTTTCTATGAAGAAATTATAATACATTAATAAAAATTACCATAAATCAACTTTCATATCAATTTTTTTTATCGTAAAACAGATTCACGGCTGTTTAATATTTATTTTTCTTATAAGGCCTATTAACAAACTGTCTATTATTGCGGAATTTTCTATAAGAGCAGTCGTAGCACTACACATAATTAATCCTACGGAAATTTTGAAATACTAGACAGTGCCTGTTAAGTAACTGAGTGGATAAAAATCTATATTTTCGTTGAATAATTAAATTACATATTAGAAATACCTATCTTCACCCAGATAAAATTTTCTTTCATTTGCAGAAACTCCTTGGTTATCTTTTGTATTTGACTTAAAGAAATAGTTTGTTCTTCTAACGAAAATATTATTTCGTAATAAAACAATATTTTGCTTTATGCAACCAAAAATAGATCTATATTTAAGGAAAAAGTTGTCCATGTCAATGATTATATTATTTGGTTTAACAAAATAATAAAATTGAATATACGATGCTTTTATTAAGAATACAAATGTTATTTTAATAATGAAAACTTTTATTTTTGCTACAAATAAGGATAGTTTAAAATACGTATATTTTCAGCCACGTTTTCCTAAAACTGGATGCAGTTTTCAAATAACAAGCTAAAAACCTAAATTTCCAAACAACATTTTGGCATACAGCCATTTTCTATTCTTTTTTACCATACCACAACACACTCTTCCTTATTATTTCAAAATAAGCCTATTTTTATGACAGATAAATGTAAGGCGTTAGCTTGAAGTTAACGTTTTAAGATTTCTTCAGTTTAAACAATGTAAAATTAAATAATTGACAATCAAGCTTATAATTCATATAATCTCAAAGCGTCGCCGTACTCAAATACAGCAATATAAATAGTTAATTATATTTAGATGCTCAAAATTTCACTTTCACATAGAATTAAGGTTTAATTAGTTAGGTTTTGACTTTATTCTGACATATAAATTTAAAAATTTTTTATTTTTCAAGAAATAATTTTCTTGACTTAAGACAATGAAATGAAATTAATTATTTCTTAAATTTTTCCAGTATTTTGAATTAACAGAACATTTAATTAAATCAAAGACATAGTGTCACACGAATAGTTTCGTTAAGGCAATAAAGATGAAAAAAGTTCTTAATTAAACTTGAGCGAATTTTCACTTTGAATCAAAACAAAAAAGTTCAAGAAACGATATCTTCAATAATATAAAACTTGCTGAATGTTGGAATTCTCATGCAAATTGCCAAATTATGTCCGACGTAAAAAAAAATTACAACACTCAATATGTATAAGACAATACCTTATATTATATTACTGAATTAAAAAAAAAACAATGATATCAAAACCATTTCTCAAACTGCAACAAAAAAGTATGTCGAAATCTTCAAAAACCTAAATTTCGTTTTTTATTTCTCGAAATCTTTTCCAGTTTTAAATAATTGTTCAATAGAAAAATTTTAACGTTCAAAGTTGAAATTTAACACTTTGAAATGTTAACGATTCAAGCCTTCCTATTCAAAATATTTCAGTTTAAAATTTTTTAGTTTTTGATATTTGATTTATAATCACTTATGGTAAATGAAAAGTAAGATATTGCTAATGTTTTAAAATGTGTCATCCTAATCAAAAAATTTCAAATTAAAAGGCTAAAAATGAAATATTTTAGATTGAAACAATATTCGAATAGGAGTTGGAGTTAAATAGAGGCATTTAATTGTTAACCTATTATTTTGAAATTATTTTAAATTAGGAATAGTTTATAATGCTCAAATCGTAAAATTTATATTTTCCACGTTGAAATATATAATTTGCTTCATTTGGAACAGATTCAGAATCGCCCTGTAAAATCAATTATTGTTCAATTTTCAATTTATTATAACAGCAAAAGTTCTTGGTAAAAGTGTAATATATTTTTTTAATTATAGTAAAGTACAAGTCGAAACGTTAATGCAAATTGTAAAAGTATTGTTTGTAAAAATTTATATTTTTACATTCTCATCAGGGAAGGTATTCCATTTTGTGAAATTTAACCCCCCACCCCTCCTTTTTTGTCAAATGTCCAAGTTTTGAAACCCTCTGAACCTGAAAACAGGGTTTTTACGAATGTGCCTCTGTGTGTGTGGTTTTTTAGTTTGTTAGCAAGATAACATTAGAAAGAATTGATATATTGCAATGGGCTTCGGTATACTCTTCAAGAGTACTAAAATGAAGGTCAAGTTCGTTAGCCAGTCATTTTGGAAAAAAAATTCAAAAAGCTCAAAATTAGTAGTACTCAAAAAGACGAACAATTCATCTTCATGCATTTTTTTTTATGAAGAAAAATTACCGGAGTTATATCATTTACAAAATTCCAAAAAACAAACGAAAATGAACATTTTAAGCCAAACAACGGACGATTTGAAAAAATGTCAGAGGAAGAAAAACGATGCATTTTGAACAGCCTACAAGGTTATCACCACAGCTTTCCGAATTTTTTTGAAAAATCTAGAATTCAAATTTTGACCGCACAAAAAATAAGGAAAAATCAAAACATTCTATTTTGCGGTTAAATTTGTTAGAAATCACTTTTTGATAGAACGCGTAGTTTTTGTTTTATTCGTAAAAAATTGTACCATTATATTATATAATATAATATTGTATTATATCATATTATAATATATTATTATATTTATTATATTATTATTATATTTTATTTGAGAATAAATCTTTTTAAATTTAAATACTTTGTTTACATTTTTTTCAGTGAAAATTAATTTTTTTAACTGAAAATTTCAATATTCCATGTTTGGTTCAGAATTTATCTTCTTCCGTTCCAATCTCAATTATTTGGTTGAAAATAATGAAAATTCTTCTATCTTCTTGAAAATTAAACTTCTTTGGTCTAAAATTATTATTGTTTGTTGAAACTTCATTTCATTGCTTGTAAATTTAACTATTAGGTTTAAGATTCCTTCAAACTTTCAAATATTTGTTTGATAATTTAGAAAATTGTATTAGAAATTAATCTTCTTTGTTAGAAAAAATAACCGTCTTGGTAGAAAATTTATTTATCTGATTCAGAATTCATCTCTTTTATTGAAAATTAGAAAATAAAAAACAACATTGAAAATGAAAAAATTCAAGTTTTGGACAAACAGCACAAACTATGAAAAAAATGAATCAACAAAAGTTGCTCATCTAAAAAACAGCTACAAATTTGTCATTAATAATTTTTGATTGGATGCGTTGTTTTTGTTTCAATCGTAAGAAATAAACATTAAAAATAAGAAATTAAATTGTTTGGAATACGGCGCAAGGTACAAAATAAAATTAATAAACAAAGGTTGTGCACCCAGAAAGGATCTGTTATTGATAATCTTTAGATTGAAAAAATAGATTTTCTTTTCATCATAAAAAACAAAATTAAACATAAAAAAATAACCTTTTGGAAAACCGACATAAGAGACGAAAAAAAAAAAAAAAAAAAAAGATATTCGACCTAAAAGGATCTTTGGAATCAGAAAAATACGTAGATTCAAAATATATTACTTTTAAATCACTGATTGCAAAATTAAGAATTTTTTAATTTCAAATTTGTCCACATTTTCCAACAAAGGACCTCTGAGGAAATGCTTGGCCTGTCCAAGCTCGCAGGTACCTGATCAGAAAGTAGGTCGTTGGTCAGGTCAGTCTAGCCTGACTTGGTCAAGAGCGTGCCGACCACGGTTTAACCCGTAATGGAGAGCCCATGCAGCTGTCGAAAAATTATCTTTTGAAACAGTCAGGCCTGAGATTGTAAATAATAACATAAGCGGGTAGTCTTTAGGAGTCTAGCTATGGGTGTATGTGTGTATATTAGGGTGGCCCTTATTTTTCACTTTTCGAATTTCTCTGCTCTCACCCCCCAGTTTTGTTTCAATGCCTAAAAAAAATCTGCTTCAAATTTGAGCAAAATCGGTTAATATTTAGGGGTCGCTCAAAGCCCATGAAGTTTCCTATTGATTTAACATGGGAAAAAGTCAGCCTTTTGTAAATCTAATATTTAACCGTGATAATATGTTACAAATAATTCCTTGTTTTAGTATATTGTTCAGAATTTGTCAGAGAATCAGAATTAATAATAAATATTTAAAAATAAATAAAAAAATTGATTAGCATTTCAAACTCGAAAGTTCATTGCCTCACTACCCGATTAGGGTAGTGTTTCTAGGTGGATAAATACTACCAGTGTGGGTCCACCACACCCACGACGGGCCAACACCACGCAGTATTCCCCGAACGGTCACCCATCCAAGTACTAACCGCGCCCAACGCTGCTTAACTTCAGTGATCTTACGGGAACTGGTGTTTTCAGCGTGGTATTGCCGTTGGCTATAATAAATATTTAAACAAAATTAAATTGTTTAAGCAATTGAATATTAGTCAACAAATGACTGGGTATTCTTAAATTACTGATCAATGATTATTTATGTAAAAAAAAACGTTTAAAAAGTCAATAAACCGCAATATTACGTAAAATTCACATTTGTCACTTATGGGGTTTTCTTTGGGGACCCACAAGAGTGGCTTAAAATTATTCAACCTCAAAATTTATGATTGATTCTTATTCTCTGAAAAATTCTGAACAATATACTAAAACACATAATTATTTGTAACATATTATCAGGTTTAAATATTAGATTTACAAAAAGCTGACTTTTTCCCATGTTAAATCAATAAGAAATTTCATGGTCTTTGCGCGACCCCTAAATATTAACCGATTTTTCTCAAATTTGGGGATTTTTGTTTGGGCATTCGAACAAAACTTGGGGGTGAGAGCAGAGAAATTCGAGAAAAAAATCCATCAAGTATAAATAAGAACCACCCTAGTGTGTATTTATGGGTTAAACTCCAGTATTGATTTATTTTGCTATCGAATTTTCTCAACTTCTGTTACTAATTACATCATTTTAGTTGACGCATCAACTTTTTCGTTTAAAATACAACTATTCCTGTTGAAGATTCATCATTTTCATTCAAAATGGATCAATTTCATTGAAAATTTAACTAGTTCTTGGGAATATTATTTCTTTAACTAAAAACTTAACTATTCCAATTTTCGTTGAAAAAATATCCTATTTTTAATTGGAAATTCAACTATTTGGTCGAAAATTCAGCTATTCGAGTTGAAGATTCATTATTTTAGTTGACACATCGACTTTTTCGTTTAAAATACAACTATTCCTGTTGAAGATTCTTCATTTTCGTTCAAAATGGATCTATTTGATTGCAAATTTGAATAGTTTCTTGAAAATTAATTTCTTCAACTGAAAACTTAACTATTCCATTTTTCGTTGAAAAAATATCCTATTTTTAGTTGGAAATTCAACTATTTTGTCGAAAATTCATCTATTCGAGTTAAAGATTTATTATTTTAGTTGACACATCGACTTTTTCGTTTAAAATACAACTATTCCTGTTGAAGATTCATCATTATCATTCAAAATGGATCAATTTCATTGAAAATTTAACTAGTTCTTGGGAAAATTATTTGTTTAACTAAAAACTTAACTATTCCAATTTTCGTTGAAAAAATATCCTATTTTTAATTGGAAATTCAACTATTTGGTCGAAAATTCAGCTATTCGAGTTGAAGATTCATTATTTTAGTTGACACATCGACTTTTTCGTTTAAAATACAACTATTCCTGTTGAAGATTCTTCATTTTCGTTCAAAATGGATCTATTTGATTGCAAATTTGAATAGTTTCTTAAAAATTAATTTCTTCAACTGAAAACTTAACTATTCCATTTCTCGTTGAAAAAATATCCTATTTTTAGTTGGAAATTCAACTATTTGGTCGAAAATTCATCTATTCGAGTTGAAGATTCATTATTTTAGTTGACACATCGACTTTTTCGTTTAAAATACAACTATTCCTCTTGAAGATTCATCATTATCATTCAAAATGGATCAATTTCATTGAAAATTTAACTAGTTCTTGGGAAAATTATTTGTTCAACTAAAAACTTAACTATTCCATTTTTCGTTGAAAAAATATCCTATTTTTAATTGGAAATTCAACTACTTGGTCGAAAATTCAGCTTTTCGAGTTGAAGATTCATTATTTCAGTTGACACGTCGACTATCAATCAAAAAAGTCTCAGAAAAGAATTTTTGAACTGGTTTGAAAATCTTAGAAACCAGTATCTCTTTCATGTAGAAACGAATTTTGCAAAGTACCTTGTCCTTTGAATTTAGGATTTAAACCTGCAGGTAATAAAAATCAGGTATATACTCCGAGCGAAAGGATAGGCCAGCTGAGGTCGCCTTGAAAGCTTGAGTAATTCTTGATTAACTCTCGTGTTGAATTATCTCTTTCAAATATACATGGGAAATTTTGTACTTTTATATTAAATATTTTCAAACCATCGTCTGATCTCTTTCGACTTACATCCTCTAGAAAAATTATAAACATGTTAAATAAAATAAAATTATTATTAAATAAAAATAAGGGGCGACTCAAAAACTATTTTACACAAACACCGGGGGGGGGGGGGGGGGGGCCCTCAGCAGGTTTTCTGATTTGTGACGCAGGAGGAAGGAGGAGGATTAACGTCGAATGTGACATCACAAAATGGAAAATATAAATGCGAATAACAATTCTTTGAAATGCTTGAAAAAATTAAAATTAGTGATTTCATTTTGGAATTAAAGCATCAGTAGGTATGAAGTCTGTATTTATAAATACAGACTTCATACCCTTTTCCATATTACCCTCTTCAGCCTTTTTCAAAGAATTCCTTCTTTTCCCTTGTTTTCAAGAAACTTCCCTTTTTCTTGTTTGTTCGCATAAATGCAAACTGAATTACTAGAACCCAATAACAAAAATCGCCTATTTTTCTTTGGAATTTCATTCAGTTAATTCACTCGGTGCAGGGAGTAATGTGGGGAAGGGAGTGTAGATTTTTAGATTGATCTAGAATTCGCGTGTTACTCATTTAAATAATACTGATCAATTTCTCTAGCGATATATATATATATATATATATATATATATAT
>CAKNXH010057876.1:51530-64559 GCA_932178445.1 Andricus quercusramuli
TTCTTTTGAATTCTTCGAATTCTTTTGAATTCTTCGAATTCTTTTGAGTTCTTAGAATGCTGTTGAATTCTTCGAATTCTGTTGAATTCTTCGAATTCTTTTTAATTCGTATGAATTCTGTTGAATTCTTCGAATTCTGATGAATTCTTCGAATTCTTATGAATTCTGTTCAATTCTTCGAATTCTTATGAATTCTGTTGAATTCATATGAATTCTTCGAATTCTTATGAATTCTGTTGAATACTTTGAATTCTTTTGAATTCTGTGCATTAAAAATTAAGTAAGGGGTCGTGCACATAATACGTCACAAGTTTTTCCATTGTTTGAATAAAGACGAGAATGAATTTGCTTCGAACCAGTAATAGCGATGCCAGTTTTCTTCTTTTCTGTCCACTTTGAATTAATTGAAATTCCATTTGATTCTATAAAATGCTAAAAAGGTACGTTATATTTCTTCTTCTAAGTGTTACGTTTATCATATTTCTCAACAATACATTAACCAAATTACACGATTATTGGGACCTTCACGATTCTTCGAATTCGTTTGAATTTTTTAGAACTCTTTTGAATTCTTCGAATTCTTTTGAATCCTTTCAGGTTTTTCGAATTTCTAGAATCCTTCGAGTTCTTTTGAATTATTCGAATTTTTTTGGATTCCTTGAAGTCTTTGAAATTCCTTTGAATTTTTTTGAATTCCTTGAATTCTTTCGAATTCTTCGGATTCTTATGGATTCTTCGGATTCTTATGAATTCTTCGGATTCTTATGAATTCTTATGAATCCTTCGAATTCTTTTGAATTCTTTGCATTAAAAATTAAGTAAGGATTTGTGCACATAATACGTCATAGGTTTTTCCTTTTTTCAAATAAAAACGAGAACAAAATTGCCTCGAAGCTAAAAGCGATACCACGACATAAAAAAAAAAACGTGTGACGTATTATGTGCACAACCCCTAATTGTGTAAACATCCCAGTAATAGTGATGCCAGTTTTCTTTTTTTCTGTCCACTTGGAATTAATTGAAATTCCATTTCATACTATGAAATGCTAAAAACAAATGTTATTTTTTTCATCTAAATGTTACTTTTATCATATTTTTTAATGATACATTAACCAAATTACATGAATATCGGAACCTTCACGATTACTGGGACACTTACTCACTCACGATTACAATAAGCGACCTAAAATTAAAAATTCGTTTCTTCGAATACTTTTGGATTCTTTTAATTCTTCTAATTCTTTTAAATTCCTAGAATTCTGCTGAATTCTTTTTAATTCTTTTGAATTCTTCTGAATGCTTTTGAATTCGCTCCTGCTGAAAAAGAGTATAATTATTGAAACGTTTGAAAATGTACAATTATTGAAACGTTTGAAAATGTACAATCTCAAGGAGAGGGAAATGGGGGATTTTTATGAAAAATAATATTGACGACGATTTTTACTGCAAAAATAATATTATTTTCATACATACAAGTGATTCTAAATGAAAACTAACACTAAAAGATTGAAAAAGAAATAAATAAATCGAAAAAAACAAAAATTTCAAACCATAACAACTTTTTTTATAAGTGAAATATCGGCTTCAAACTTTGAGAAATGCAAGAGCCGACAGTAAAGTACGTTTATGTACATTATTTGAGTATAAAAGATGCAAAAAGAAAAATTCCAACTAAATGTCAACTCCGGTTCCGGTTGGCAGTTCGGTCGGTACTTGCGGTGGGCACGATAATGCGAAGTTTGGCGGCCACTGATCGAGGCTCTATCAGCTGGCTCGTCTACATCTGAAATATGAGGTCCACGCTGTCAAAGATTGATGATGCGGTGTTCTGACAATAATATTTTTTTAAATTTGTGTCCAGCATAAAAGTTGAGTGAAATATGTTGTTTCAATGTTGAATTATGTAAGTATTAAAATCGCTATTGGCCTTGTTTAATGGCCACCAGAATTCGCATTTTCGTGCTCATCGCGAATACTGACCGAACTGGCATCCGTTGTTGACATTTAGTTGTAATTTTTCTTTTTGCATCTTTTATACTCAAATAATGTACATAAACGTACCTTACTGTCGGCTCTTGCATTTCTCAAAGTTTGAAGGCGATATTTCACTTATAAAAAAAGTTCTTAGGTTCAAAAGATGCACCCAGTTTTTATTTCTTCGAGAATAATTGTTTGCGAAATTGCTCATCGAATAAAGTGTATAAACGTAGTTTATTGTCTTCTCATACATTTCCAAAGTTTCAGCCCGATATTTTATTTACAGAAAAAGTTCTTAGATTAAAAAAAAAATTGGAAAATTGAAGAAGTGAGGTCGGTAATGTAGGTATTTGACTGTGTCACATGCCCTTAAGTAGACTGATGTACAAAATGCTCTGAGCGCTCGCGCGTCGCACTAGTCAATTTATGTATATCTGGTGGAACAGTAGAAATTACTAAGTATTTATTTTCGCATTTCACTACGGAATAAATGTTGAATAACGCGCAAAAAAATTGTCTGCTGAATGAAAAAAAGTTACATTTGTTTACAAGCAATTAATATTTTTCAAACAAACTCAATTTTTTTATATTTGGCATAAAGATGTCTGGAATGTACATTCTCAAGCAAAAATTCTAAAATGCGAATCTTCGAATTCATGTTGTAACACTAAATTTTCATCGTGAATAAGTTTTGCGAAAAAAAAAATTTTGCGACAAGAATCTGGAGAAACCTTTCCGAACATAAGGGCTATCAAAAAAATTATTTTACAGTGAAAAAAAAACTACTTTCGATTTATGGTGGTCTACTTGGGATAATTTGACATTAACAAAGAATTCTAACTCAAATGAAAAAAAAACTGGCAAGCAGAAAATTCTAATCAATGCAGATTTTTACTATTCTTGACCTATACCACAATGCTATATAGGTCTCTTTTTTGGCTCCGCACACTTCTTTTGTGTGAATCTGTGTTAATGAATATAATTACATTTATATCCAAAAACTTGAAGTTTCAAGTTGAAAACCCATATGTTTTAGACAAAATTTGAGTTTTAATCGCGGGAAGATAAATTTTCAATAAAAACTTAATTTTCAACCAAGAAAAATGAATTATCAGCCAGATAGCTGAAATTAGTTCAAATAATCAGTGTAAAAACCTTACTCCGTAAAAATATTGTAATTTCAACAAAATGAATGAAAATGAAAAAATGAAAAAACGCGAAAGATGAATTTCTAACCAAGAATATTAATTTTCTACTATAAAAAAGAGCAATTTTCGACAAGATACCGGTTGTTTCAAACGAATACTTGAATTTTCTACTTACAAAGATTCAGCCAAAAATGAAATAGTGCAATTTTAATTGAGAACAATTCATTTTCATTGGAAAGGAAGAATTTTCAAGAAAATAGTTGAATTTTAGAACACAGAGATTAATTGCGTGCAATAAATATCGATGAGAACCTTTTTTATAAAAAAAGACA
Organism: Andricus quercusramuli; assembly: GCA_932178445.1. Classification (NCBI taxonomy): domain Eukaryota; kingdom Metazoa; phylum Arthropoda; class Insecta; order Hymenoptera; family Cynipidae; genus Andricus; species Andricus quercusramuli. The sequence continues at coordinate 54,988 of CAKNXH010057876.1, forward strand.
AATCTTTCTTTTATTATATGGACAACTTGGGAGCGACATTTACGAGGTTATTCTATAAAAAAATAACACATTTCTTTAGACTAGTGCTATAATTACGCTAACGTGAACTGAAATCCCAAAGCTAAACCTACGTTAAGTTGCATATTCAAGTTGTTCAAAATTGTACAATTTAAAATCGTTTATAGATACATAAATGCAAAATAGAAAAGGTTAAAATTGGAATAATGTCGTGTCAGAAAAAATCAAAATTATTACGTTCCAATTTGAATAATTCAAAATTGCATAATTTTAACAAGAAAGCCTTTCAATATTCAACCGAATACATAAATAATAATAATAATAAATCTTTATTAATTATTAAACAGTAAATAGTGATTAATGAATCTTTATTACATGGTAGCTTTAAGAAAGCATCCAGAGGCGACTGTTGTCACCTCCAACACTCACGGCCGCTGTATAAGGATAACAGCGGTAAAGGCAAACTGCAAATTAAACCATGCTCCTAATTTTGTACCTACAACATCATCGTAAATGATTTCAAACATCGTATTACAATAACTTACAACATCCTCATCTCATCAGTTACTTGACTTAGTCCGTGGCTATGATGAAAGCCCGGGTTTACCCGACAACAAGATTAAAGAAAAAAATCTGTATTGAGTTCGTAACAAGAAGGATATGTACAAGTACATGACAGTCTGAGTTAACATAAGAACCCAAAGGGCGAGGTACAGCTTACAGCTGGTTTCAAACCTAACCCTCATATAAATTTAAAATATATATTAAATATAAATATAATACAATAATATATAATATAATAATATATATTAATATTATCTATAATATAATGTAATATATAATAATATATAATATAAATTTAAAATATCAAAAATCAACAATTTGTAATTAAAAACCTTAATAATAGGGGACCATTTTCAATAGAAAAGATTTAACAAATAGTTTCCATCAAACATGATAAATTAGAGGATTTGTAATATTTTGAAGAAGATTTCCAATTCTAAACTATTTTATGTTTGTTTTTTGTTGTAAATTATTAGCATTTTTAATAAAAAATGATTGGATTTAAAATAATATTTACAATTTTTCAACAAATTTAGATTACGTTGGTGTGTTTCACTTAAGATTGGTATTTTGGAACAAAAATAATTAGATTTAAATCCAATGACTCTTTATTTAAAATAATAGAATTTACAAGCTTGAACAATTTCGGATTCCGTTAAAGTTTTTCTTCGGAAATATACATTTTTATTATAAAATTATTAGTTTTTAAAGAAGATTCATATTTTTGTAACAATGTTATGTCAAATTAGTGTTTTTAAACAAAACTTCAAGTTGAATTAGTATATTTAAATGAAAAGCCTTATAATTCGAACAACGTTTGGAATATTTTAACAATTGAAGGGCCGGATAATATAACCCGCCGAGCGCTCGAAATGACGTAAAACTATTGTCCAACTTGATAAAAAATGGAAATCGCAAATTTCCATTAACAAAAAATATTACTCGACGCGGCTTGTCAAGGTGCATCTTTTTTCTATCACGCATTTTTTTGCAAAATAACTAGTTTTGAAAATAAAAATTGAAAACTAATTTTTTTTCGCCCGAATAAACGCAATAAAATCAACGTTTAATAAAACTCAAACTGCGGTTTCTCGGAAACTAATTGACCAAATCACTTGAAATTCAAACAGCAAGTTCATGACTATTTATAGAAGCTAATGATATGAATAAAAATATTGTAGCTATCTATGGTTTAATATTTTCGATCGATGTATCGATCGGCCCGTAAAACCGCGTTTTTCACATTTCACGTAGCGAGGAAGTTTTTTATTTCACGAGTCTCGCCAAAAAGAAACATATCTCCATGGTCTTCAACATTTAGCCAAGTTTTGGGCTAAATTTGACATCGATCCGATGAAAATGGTAGGAGCTACGGATTTTTAAAGAAAAGCGTCAGCGCACGAGGCCGGAGAATCCTGACGCTTGCGGCATTTGCCTAACGTGAAAGCTTTGCGGACACGTGATCTGTTAATTGTAGCACATAATTATTGTTGACAATTGATTCAACGATATATCCACCCATTTTCAAGCATTTTGCGAACTATTATACCCGAAAATTCATTTCTGCAATCCGCAAATTGTCGATTCAAAAGTCGCGTTGGCTCGCGTGCTCCGATAAACAATTGAAAGGCGTCCACAGCTTTTCTTTTGTTTTTCACTACGCTGTTGCTTTTTCACAATATATCGCGTAGTATATTTTGATGATATGTTAAAACACGTTGAGAAATGTCGGGCGTGAAAACTGATTAAAACAGAGGTCGGAAACGATCAAGAAATAATGATTCTTGGGCTCAAAACGGCAGGAAAAAATCTAGAAATTTGGTATGTATCATTTTTATAATACGGAGAGAAAACGCGGAAAGCAAATTACCGAAATCTTTGGTGTGCGTGGAATAACCATAAAGATAAGGTTTTTTCTATTATTATATGACACAGTAAACACTAGGGTGGTCCAAATTTATACCTGTAAAAATTCGAGTTTCGATTTTTTGTGATAGCCCCCCCCCCCCCATTTTTTAGTTTTCCGGAAAAAGAAATTCATTCTTTTTTGTTAACATGGGGTTTTAAATGGGAAAAGCTCGATTTTCAAAAAAATGGAAAAAAGAAGTACTTGTTATAAACTTTTTGTGAATTAAAGTATAGTCCTCTTGAGGAGTATTCAAGGAATAATTTCCATCCAATAACTTTAAATTTTGACACTCAAAATCCTCTTTTATTGTGCCCCGAAAATGCCCTAAAAAAATTCAAAATATTAGTTTTCTATCAAATTCATGCTAAAAATGGTATTTTTTGAAATTTTTTCAACATGAATTATTTTTAATAGATAAGTGACGAGTTTTGAAGTATATTTTGAATAATTTTAAATAATTTCAATTGTTTGAATAATTATTATTTGTTTAAACAATTTTTTTTCCTGTGAATCGTGAAAACTTATTATCTTTCGGAATAAATTATAAAAAAGCTGATGAATCTCAAGGGTTGTAGTTCTTGTTTAACATATTTGCTAATTATTTAAATAATTTTCAATTGTTTAAACAATTTTTTCTTCCAAAAATCGTAAAAATTTATTATTTTCTGGGAATAATTACACAATCAAAGAATGTTAGTGCAATATATTTTTAAAGGATATTTGGTGATTATTAAAACAATTTTTATTTGTTCAAGTAATGTTTCCCCCTGTAAAGCGAGAACTGGTTGAATAATTACTAAATAAGTTAAAATTTAAAATCGGTTAAGAATTGTAGGCTGTAGGTGATTTCAAATAGTGAATTCTCGATTCAGCCCACTGTGCGTCGGGATTCTCCGGCCTCGTGCGCTGACGCTTTTCATTAAAAATCCGTAGCTCCTACCATTTTCATCGGATCGATGTCAAATTTGGCCCAAAACTTGGCCAAATGTTGACGACCATGGAGATATGTTTCTTTTTGGCGAGACTCGTGAAATGAAAAACTTCCTCGCTACGTGAAATGTGAAAAACGCGGTTTTCCGGGCCGATCGATACATCGATCGAAAATATTAAACCATAGATCGCTACGATATTTTAATTCATATCATTGGCTTCTGTAAAGAGTCATGAACTTGCAGTTTGAATTTCAAGTGATTTAGTCGATTAGTTTCCGAGAAACCGCAGTTCAAGTTTTATTAAACATTGATTTTATTGCGTTTATTCGGGCGAAAAAAAATTAGTTTTCATTTTTTATTTTCAAAACTAATTATTTTGCAAAAAAATGCCTAAAAGAAAAAAGATGCGCCTTGACAAGCCGCGTCGAGTCATATTTCTTTTTAATGGAAATTTGCGATTTCCATTTTTTATCAAGTTGGACAATACTTTTACGTCATTTCGAGCGCTCGGTGAGTTGTATTATCCGGCCCTTCAATTTTGGATTATGTTAGTGTTTTTCGTCAGAAAGAATTAAATTTTCAACAATTATTAAAAATGGAAGAAAGTTGAAAATAAAAGAAAATATTATAAATTTAATTTTCAACCGTTGTATATTCATCTTTCAATTATTAACAGTTTTGAATTTAACCTTTGAAAACTAACCTATTGAAAAATGATGAAAATTGAAAATTCCGTTCCGTACTGTTGAAAACTTAAGGGAAAAGAGAATTTTGTATTGAAAACAAGGGTTAAAAATTTAGTAATCTTTATATCCTCCATCTGAGATGGAAGAGACCTACTGACCACTCCAAAAGGTACGTTTTCTTGGAATGATGCACTCTCCAGAGTCCAAAGTATGCCAAGAAGCCGACTCCGCAGCCTGCGGTTGCTCATTTTTCGGACTCCTTGCACGACTCGGAAGCTCCTCCGATGCTTCCAAATCCAGCAGACGATTCTCACAGCTTGATTTCAAGTCGTATTCCATGTTTATCATGTTTAGGGACGCAGTCGGCCCACCAGTATTCACATATTTGACACGCACACAGTCACAGCAAACTCTTTCTCACGAACCATATTCAAAAAATTCACGAAAAAGTCCAAAAAATGAACAATCAGTTCCCCTTGGAAATCCACAAGTTTGCCCTTTTTTTTAATGTTGTGTAAGAAATAGAGGTTAGGGCGCTACTCAGTCCAATGCGAAATTTCGATTATTCGCCTGTCAACGGAATAAAATCACACGAAACGATGGATTGACGCGGTGCACCACACTTGTTCATTTTCACAATGTCAATTTTTCTCGGATGCATCACAGTTTGAAAAAAGATTCAAATCATTGTTTACATGTTGAATCATGCGAAAACGGCAACGGCCGAACGGCGTAAACTCGTAAAATGGCGACGGCGGGAAAACTTGTCACGTGCCTCGCCTACAAACTCACGTATGTTCATTCAAGAGTTTTTAAACTCTCGGGAATTTTAAATCGGGGAATATTCTGGTATAGAATTCGTATTGTTTTTTTATGTGAAAATTGTTTATTATTGGTGGTTGACTTGATTATTTCACAATAAAGTACCTAATTTTCATTCCTGGATGAATATTGACATAAATATTTATAGTAAGATTCACAGACAAAACAATATTGAAAGAATATAGAAACTAATTATTATTATCATATTATAATCTTCAAGATGAATTAAAAATTTTAAATCTATACAATTGAATATATTTCAAATCATCGGTTTCTGTTATATACATTAAATATTGAAAAGTCTTCAAATGCAAATATTCAAAATTAAAGAATTTTCAATTGGCAAAATTTTAGAATTTTCAATTGTAAATTGTAAAAACTGAACTATTAGGAACACCGAAAAAATTAACATACATGTAAAATATAAATCTTGAAAATTAAATATTTTACATGTACGTTAATTTGATTTTTTTTCAATAGCTCAGGTTAACAATTAAAAATTTATTCAATTCTGTAGACTTACAATTTCGAATTCATTTTGAAGACTATATATAAAATTAATTACCTTAGAAATTCAAAATTTTCAAATTGTAACAACACCTTCAAAACTGAAGAATTGTAAACTGCAAATAGTTGAAATTGAAAAATTTTTAATTGTCAATTTTTCAAATTTACAATAAAAAATAAATGTTCCAAATTTCCTACCTTTAAAATATAAATCTTGTAAATTCAAAAGTTTGCCATTCTATATATTCAAAACGCGAGAATTTCACATCGTAACTGTCGAACTGAATATATTTCAAATCGATGGGTCCTAAAAGAAACTACGCAACTCGCAGCGACGGATGGAAACTGCGTATCTGGCGCGCTCCATACTAAGTATATAGAAATTTGTATGTACTTAGTATAGAGCGCGCCAGATACGTAGTTTCTATCCGTCGCTGCGAGTTGCGTAGTTTCCTTTAGGACCCATCGAAATGTAAATCTTCAAAAATGAACTATTCCAAACAAAAAGCATTCAAAATTTCTCAATTTTCTATTATACACATTAAATATTAAAGAGTCTTCCATTGCAAAAATTTGAATTTAAAGAGTTTCAAATTGCAAATCGTTTAAATTAAATAATTTTTCATTGCAAATCTTCAAAATTGAACTATTCTAATTAACAGTTTTCAAATTTAAGAACTTACCATTGAAAGTTATACAAGTTTTAAGTTTTAAAATTAACGAATCTGTAATTTCGATGATGTACATTTGATTCGAAATTTCTTGAATTTAGAAGATTTATAATTGAAAACTTGAGTTTTTATTCGAAAACTCATCAAAATTTAAGAATTTTTATTTACACATCTCTAAAATTAAAGAGTTTTCAATTGTAAATCTTCAACATTGAAGAATTGTTCATTTTAATTCTTAGAAATTGAAGAGTTTTTTATTTTAGCAAGTTACAATTAAAAAATTATGTAATTTTGATGATTTACATGTGAAATTTATTCAATTTGGAAGGTCCAAAATTGAAAATAAGAGAATTTTGTAGGGATGACTGAAAAATCAGAAAAAATAACATTCCGGACACTGTAAAATTTATGAAAAATAACATTTCTGAAGGATAAAATTTCCGAAAAATAAAATTTCTGAATGATAAAATTACCAAATTATAAAATTCCTGAATTATAAAACTTCCGAATAATTAAATTCCCGCACAGTTTATAATATTATTGAGTTTGGGAATTCCAGAATAATAAAATTTCCGACAAAAAATTGCTGAATTATAAAATATCCGGGCTAGAAAGTTCCCCAATTTCATCAAATAAGATTTTTATTCATTTATTAAATTAATTAAATTATTGTAATCAAAACTATATTTTTTAACGAAAAAATGTTTTCATTGTTTATTAGGGTGGGTCGAAAATAAATACTTTTGGAATTCGAAATCGCTATAACGCAGAAAAGTAGCGTATTGGGGTCCCGAAAGAGTATAATCAATTTGGAATCGATCGGCATGCAGCTTGGTTACCTGCGCTCGAAAAAAAGGTTTCAAAAATTTCTTGCTTGTAGAGTTTTTCAATTTTATTGAGTTTAAATTTTTTTCTACAAACAAGAAATTTTTGAAACCTTTTTTTCGACCGCGGATAACCAAGTTGCATGTCGATCGATTCCAAATTAATCCATAAGACACAGGAATCGAAATTGACATAGAGCGAATTTGAAAAATTTTGATTTTTATCCATAATAATCGCTGGGGATTGTATTGACTACCGTATGTGCATGGACTATCAGAAAAAATGTCCAGCATTCTCAAACCCTTTCACATAAAACCTGCATTCCGTAACATCAACGATTTGACACCAATTTTCAAGTCCAAAAAAGATCCTATTCCAAAAGGAAAAATGTCCAATGTAGTCTACAGTACTCCATGCACTAACTGTGAAGCAGTATACATTGGTACGACAAAACGACCTCTCTATGTGCGCGTTAAAGAACACACAAAAGACGTGTACAGGCCACCAAACAAATGGACGGCAATGACTAAACATGCGTGGTTTGAAGATCATCGGTTTGATTTTGGCGAAACAAAAATTTTGGAAAAAACGGAACACTATAAAAAACGAATGGTTTTGGAAATGGCTCATATAGTCAGCAATCCTTTTGCAGTAAACCAAAGGGCTGATACGGAAAACCTTTCCGCATTTTACTTTCCCCTCTTGGAAAATAGCAAATTTTAAAACCAAAAAACTTTTTTGTATTTAAAATCAAATCATAATAGCGTAAAAATGTTCCATCTTACTTTACATGAATGAATTCATTCAACACGGTCAAAAAATAAATAAATAAAATATAAATAAAAAATTGATAACCAACAAACTTTCTCAATTTACGCATAAAATTCAATAATACAATACAAATCAATAATTTAATGAAAATACCGAATATAAAGCAATTGTTCATTCCAATTTGAAATAGAAATTTACAATATTCAAATATAAGACAGATCACTTGCTAAAAGAATTATAAAAATACTACACTTAACGAAAATCGTTCCACAAGTGGTTTCTTTCAAATTTTATTGCTGTCCCTTCCTGTTTTAAAAAAACCCCTTACCCCACCGTCGCCTAAAAGACTGGCTTTTATAGCTGTAACACAAACCCTGGGGAAAAACATATTTTCCTCCCGCTATCCCCTTGCATATGAAACCCTGTACATCGATGACCAACAACAAATTTTCATAAGGTTAGTAATGACATTATTACTTTACTTCCAATGAATTTAAAAAAAAAATAAAGAAATAAATAAAAATAAAATCATTTTTCAACATACATCAAATTTGGATACATATATAAAATTGAAATAAAATTTTTTTAAACAATTTTGAAATATAATTTTCTGTACAAAAAAATTCAAATACAAAGGTTTCATGAAATATACGTCGATGGAGAAATAGTCGATTAAAATAATTCCTTAATACAACTTTTTTGTCATTTTATTCATTATACACAATTTGTAATTATTTCTTGCCTGCGTTTTTGATAATGTTAATATTACAAAATTTGTTTACCAAAGTGTGTGACAATACACTTTTCTGAATAATATATGGTTTTGAGGAATACTTGAAAAATAAAAATAAAATAAATAAATAAATTATTATCAACTACAATAAATTTTGATAATTTCTAATCAATTTGATTCAGAATGAAACATTTTATTTCCACAGACACAACTTTTAAATGAAACAAGAAATTTATTACATTTTAATTCAAAATTAGAGACTCAAAAACAAAAATTTTTATTACATTTTGAAAATTTCCATCAATTTTGTCTGCGGTGAGAATATTCTTAAAATTATTCAACTACAAGGTTTTTTTTCCCCCCACAATTTCGTATTAATACTAATGTGAGATTTACAAGGGAACCAAATTTCAGTCCCTCAGACATAATTCCTCATGATAACATATGATGAATTATTTACTGAACATTATTTCTCTCTTGAACTAAAAATTATGTTGAGGGCTATTTATCATAAAAACAGATAGAAATAAAATTACATTGCAATTTTTTAATTTAAATATACGCCACTGGAGAATGTTTTTTAAAATTAATTTTCGATTTCAATGTCTTCAGTCAACGTTTTGAAAACAAAAAATTTTTTGTGTACAGATTTTTAGGGTATATAGATATATATTTAGACTACATTGTCATTGTTTTTTCATCGATTGTACTTCTTTAAAATGAAACCATGTTTTAATAATTCTGTAATATTTAACATAAGTTTTTAATAGAATTAAATACAAATACAAATTTTAAATTAAAATTTTTTACAATACCACAACTGAGATAATAACACTTCCAATTGTAAACCTGCGTACCTACAACATATTATGTACTTTTCACAGATTTAATAAAACTCACTGATGAGGGCCACCATTGTGTGCCGAAACGTCTGAAACAACTTAATTCGTTTCCATTCACCTGACCCTAAAGCCAACAACTTTCATCAACAATTTCCACAAAATTTTGATTTTTGTATTTTATGAACTTATCTTTATAGCTTGTAGTTTAAACATTTCTCTCAGCATATATGGGTTTTATAAACATGTAAATACACTAAAAAAATCTAGATGACCCAAGAATCGAAATTCAATG
>CAKNXH010057877.1:11046-23786 GCA_932178445.1 Andricus quercusramuli
TGGGTAAGTTCCTTCAAGAATCATCTCTGTACGTTTCTTAGTTCCGGAGATGACACCTCTCCACTTTTTTGACAATCACTTATTAACAAATGAATATTTCCGACTCTAAATATCACAATTGAGCACAGAAAGGATCAACAAAACACATATATTTTTTGCAGATTTTTCATACTTTTTTTCACTGACTTGCAGCCATTCAAAGTTGAGTATTCTGAAATGGTGATGGGATAATTACGCTTTTTCATCTTTCACTCGCCCAGAAATAATTGCTATTCATCTCAAAATTTTGAAACTACGTATCTGGATTGACAAAACCTTCAGCTACAACATGCATGTGGTCCCATATTTTTAGACTTTTTTTCCGCTGAGATTTTCAGGAAAATCTGTACCAAAATCGCGGTGCCTAAACTTTTTGGACGGATATACGTACTTGTCAACTTGTTCTAATTTCTCATCATTTAGAACTATGTTGCATATTGTTTTCTCACTTTTTCCCTCAAACACCATGACTTTCGTTTTATTCACGTTAATTTTGAGGTCCATGTTCTTCATGCTTGTATTAAGTTTATTCAACATTCTTTGCAAGTCTTCGACTGATTCTGCCATAACAATCTTGTCATCCGCGAAAGCCAACCCACGTACCTTGACGGTTTCGAGATCTACACCTTTTTCGTCGAAGAGGGCAGTTCTAAGACACTTATCCATGAATAACATAAAAAGCCACGAGGACATAACGCATCCTTGTTTCACGCCTTGCATAATATCGAACCATTCACTCTTTTTCCCATTTACCCTTACACTCGCTTTACTACCTGTATATATTGTTTTTATTGCTTGTAGGAGCCCTCCATTCACTCCATACTCTTTAAGGACTTCCCAAAGTTTACTTCTATTTACCGTGTCGAATGCTTTTTCTAGATCGATAAATGCACAGAAGACTTTCTTTCCTACTCTCAAACTTCTTTCATTATAGAATGAGAATGTAAAAAATAATAATTTGATTTTTCGCAGGGATAGTCCAGATGCAGGGGCTCAGAGCAAGGAAGGCATCACTACCGAGCAGAAGCTGAGGAGGCTGCCGTTGTCGAGGTGAGTGTCCGGACTCGGGTCTCAAGAATGTTGCGTCGTTCGCTTCTCAGCAGACGCAGTCTAGTGAGTCTAGTCCTTCCTCGTTTCCCCTCTTGCTCGACTATTTTCTTTGTACATATCAGAACAGAACACGCAAATAGGTCCATGAACTATTATTTAATGAGCGAAAAAACATTTTGTGTCTTTTTGTGAAAAAAAAAAATTTTCCTAATTTGTTGAGATTTAAAAAACAATGTTTAAAGATAGGGCACGGCCTTGAAAGTAACTTAAAGTGTTAAAAATTCAGTATGTCCTTGAATTTTAAAGACACTAGAAAGTGGTAAATTATATAACAAATTTTATTATACAAATATGAAAAATAGTGCCCTTAAAATAAACATTTTTCCCCTTTTCAACATTAATAACCCATAAAAAATTATATTTCCTTTGCTGAATTTTGCGGTTATTTATGGAAAGTTGCCATATACAACTGATAAAATTACCGTAAATGACATAAATTTTCATCAATTTCCCGAAATTTATGGACATTTTTAGAAATGAATATTGGGTAATTTATGGTAAGTTACCATATTCATCGATGAAATTACCATAAATGACAGAAAATTTTCATAAATTTCCGGAAATTTTTAAAAATAAATTTTTGTGTAATTTATGGTAAGTTACCATATTCACCTGTAACATTACCATAAATGAGCAAAATTTTTCATAAATTTCCGAAAATTTATGGAAATTTAAAAAAATGAATATCGGGTAATTTATGGTTGAGTTACCATATTTACCGGTAAAATTACCATAAATAACTGAAATTTTTCATAAATTTCTGGAAATTTTTAAAAATTAATATTAGGTAAGTCATGGTGAGTTATCATATTTACCGGTGAAATTACCATAAATGACCAGCAAATTTCATAAATTTCCGGAATTTAAAGAAAATGAATTTTTGTTCTTTTATTCTTAAGTTACCATATTTACCGGTAAAATTTCTATAAATTACCGAAAGTTGTCATCAATTTCTGGAAATTTTTAAAAAATAATTTTGGTTAATTCATGGTGAGTTACCATATTTACATGTAAAATTACCATAAATAACCACAAATTTTCAAAAATGAATATTGTGTAATTCTTGGTAAGTTACTACATTTACTGGTAAACTTACTATAAATTACCGAAAATGTTCATAAATTTCTAGACATTTTTAAAAATGAATTTTGGTTAATTTATGGAAAGTTACCATATTTACCTGTAACATTACCATAAATGACCGAAAATTTTCATCAATTCCCGAAAATTTATGGAAATTAAAAAAAATGAATATCGGGTAATTTATGTTTTGTTTATCATATTTACAGGTGATATTACCATGAATGACCAAAAATTTTGATAAATTTCCGGAAATTTTTAAAAATGAATGTTGGGTAATTTATGTTTGACTTCTCATATTTACCGGCGAAATTACCATAAATGACCAAAAATTTCAATAAATTTCCAGAAATTTTTAAAAATGAATATTGGGTAATTTATGGTAAGTTACCATATTTACCTGTAGAATTACTATAAATGACCGATAATTTATGGAAATTTTAAAACGTGAAAATTGGGTAATTTATGTTAAGTTACCATATTTACCGGTGAAATTACCGTAAATGACTAAAAATTTTAATAAATTTCCGGAAATTTTCAAAAATGAATATTGGATGATTTATGGTAAGTTACTATATTTAACTGTAAAATCACCATAATGGACCGAAAATTTATGGAAGATTTTATAAATGAGTACCGGGTAATTTAGGGTTGAGTTACCATATTTACCAGTGAATTTACCATACATGACCGAAATTTTTCATAAATTTCCGAAAATTCATGGAAATTTGAAAAAATTAATTTTGGGTAATTTGATGTAAGTCACCATATTTACCGGTAAAATTATTATAAATTACCCAAAATTTTCATGAATTTCCGGAACTTTATAGAAATTCAAAAAAATAAATTTCGAAAAATGTATGGTAAGTTACCATTATTAACCGGTGAAATTATCATAAATGAACGAAAATTTTCATAAATTTCCGGAAATTTATAAAAGTGAATATGGGGTAATTTATGGTATGTTATCATATTTACTGGTAAAATTACTATAAATTAATGCAAATTTTCATATATTTCCTGAAATTCATGGAAATTTTGGGTAATTTATGGTAAGGTATCATAAATGACCTCTGAAATTACCGTAAATTAGCAAAAATTTCCGGCAATTTTTTTATTGAATTTTTGATAATTTAGAATATGTTAACATAAATTTCATGCTTCTTTATTAAAAATCTAATCCATTTGTTATAAAAAATATCGTGTGCGCCAAGGGGGAGAGACACTTTTTCGAAAAAAAGAATTTGTAACAAAATAGTTGAATCCTCGACCAAGTGGATAAATTTTCAAATAATAAAGATGAATCGTAAGCAAAAAAAATTAAATTGTCAACTACAACGAGTTTTTTAAATGAAAAATAGAACTGTCCAATTTTTAGTTAAAAAAATTATTTTTCATCAATAGAATAATTTTCAGTCAGTTGAATTTATCCAAAAAAGACGAATTTTCAACCAAATAGTTGAATTTTCAACTTATAAAGAATAAATTTCTAATCAAAAATGCAATAGTGAATTTTGTAGATGAAAAAACGAATTTTTAACAAAGTAATTGGATCCTACACCAATTAGATGGATTTTCAACTAAAAGTAATATATTTCTTGTATTAAACATGGAATCGTCACATTTTTGGTTTAAACAATTAAGTTTTACAAAAAAATCTAATTTTAAACCAGTTCAATTCAACCAAAAAGTACGAATTTTCTAACAAATAAATGCATTTTAAAGCCAAAAGGAAGAATTATTTACAGAATAGTTGAATTTTTAACCTGAAAATATGATTTTTCAACTGAAATTTAATTTTCTACCACATACTTAAATTTTTATTTAAAAAGTTACTTTCCTAACGAATAGTTTAATTTTCTACAAAAATATTGAATTTCCAAACCAAAAAGTTTTTAATAAGAAAAACAATAATAAATATATAAATTTATAAATCTATAAAACAGTGTAATTTTGGCTCGAAAATATGAATTTTCAACTAAAATGATGAATCTTCAACTAAAAAAAAAATTATTTTTTTTGTAAATTAGTTTAACTTTGAATCAAGTGGTTTATTTTGTTTTCATAAAAGACGAACTTCCAACCAAATACATAAATTCACATATGGAAAAGATGAATTTTCAATTAAAAATATCAATTTTGAACCAAAAGATGGAATAGTTTAATTATTAAAAAAAAAATTAATCCTCACCCAAAGAAACAAATTTTCCATAAAATAGTTAAATTATCAACTAAAGAGATGAATTTGAAACTAGTATGATTAATTTACAAAAAAAAGGAATTTTCAAAAAAAGGGTTCAACAGGTTCAACATTCAAGCCAAAAAATGAATTTTTAACAAAATAGTTCATCTTTCAACCAACGAGATGAACTTTCAACTGGAATGATGAATCTTCAACCAGAAAAAATAATTTTTAATAAAGTAGTTCAACTGGATTTTCAACCAACAAGATGAATTTTCAAAAAAGAAGATTAATCAACCAAGATTTTTTTTCTACCGAAATGAATGACTTTTCAACAAAATAACTGAATTTTTAACCAAAAACTTGAATTTTCAATTAAAAAAGATCAATTCTCGACCAAAAATGGAATAGTTAAATTTTCAGATAAAAATAATTACTTTTGACCAGAAAAGATTAATTTTCCACCAAGAAGATATTCAACAAATTAGTTGAATTTTCAATTAAAAAAGTTCAATTTTCGACAAAATGGAATAGTTAATTTTTCAGTACAAAATATTAATTTTTAACCAAAAAAGACGAATTTTCAACGAAATAGTTCATTTTTTAATTAACGAGTTGAACTTTCAACTGAAATGATGAATCTTTAACCAAAAAAATAAATTTTTAATAAAGTAGTTCAACTGAATTTTCAATAAGAAATATGAAATTTCCCCCAAGAAGGTTACTTTTCAACCCAGAAGATTATTTTCCTACTGAAATGGATGACTTTTTAGGCAAAATACAGGAATTTTTAACCCGATTGTTGAATTTTCAATTTAGAAAGATCATTTTCAATCAAAAACGGAATAGTGAAATTTTCAGTTGAAAACAATTATTTTTAACCAAAAAAGTGGAATTTTCAACCAAGAATATTATTTTTTTACTACAAAGTCAGCTACAAAGAGTTTCTTAAATGAAAAATAGAACTGCCCAGTTTTTAGTTTAAAAAATCATTTTTCAACAACAAAATAATTTTCAATCAGTTGAATTTATCAAAAAAAATACAAATTTTCAACCAAATAGTTGAATTCTGAACCAAAAAGATGCATTTTTAACAAACAAGATTAATTTTCTAATAAAAATATAAACTTTCGACAAAATATATGAATTTTCTACGAAATAGTTAAGTTTCAACTTGTAAAGGATAAATTTCTAATCAAAAATGAAATAGTGAATTTTGTAGATGAAAAAAATAATTTTTAACAAAGTAATTGGATCCTACACCAAATAGATGGATTTTCAACTAAAATAATGAATCTTCAACAAAAAAAATCAATTTTTTTTAAAAAGTAGTTTAACTTTGAATCAAGTGGTTTATTTTATTTTCATAAAAGATGAACTTTCAACCAAATACATGAATTTACATCTGGAAAAGATGAATTTTCAATTGAAAATATAAATTTGGAACCAAAAAATGGAATAGTTTAATTATTAAAAAAAAAATAATTATCAGCCAAAGCAACAAATTTGCCATAAAATAGTTAAATTATCAATTAAAGAGATGAATTTGAAATATAATTAATTTACAAAAAAAAGGAATTTTTTAACAAAAGGGTTCAACATTCAAACAAGCACCTGAATTCTTGACTAAAAAGTGTGGCTTTTTATTCTATAGCTGTGGTGGTTCGTGTCCGTGCTAAATTTCTAGAACATTATTGATGACGTCATCAAGAATGTTCTATAAACTTAGCACGGACACCAACCACTATATCTATAGAATCTTCTCGATGTCAGTAAGGTAGGAATTTATAATTAGAACGTAGCCCATTCATTAAATTTTAGAAGGCAGATTTTTTTAAACAGATTTTTAACAGTTTTTTAAACAATATTCAGAGGTGGCCCATCGTCTTTGAATTTTGGCATTACAAAAGTTTACACTTTCTGTAAGTGAAGAGTAGATCGTAAAAGTATAATGACAGCTCTTTTCATTGATGTAAGTCTATAACAGGATTAGTTAGCATTTCTAGTTCCGATAGGGACTCGACTTTGTGGTCTCAAGACCCACTCTGGATAACTATAGCCGAGCTGATGAGGCCCCGCCTAGATAATAAACAGTTAAAGTCCTAGAACTGTCAAAATTTAAAAATGTACTCAAATTTGTTTTCAGTGTATCAGGTTCAGTTGTATTTTTCTCAATCTGATTTTTTTTAATGACACCTTCAACCTTTGAGGAAAATATTCGCTAAATTTCGGTATTAGTTTGGGCTGCTAATTTTGAAAACAGTGAAACTAGCACTTTTTGGGCAACTGAAGTTGATACTTATTATTAATTTTTTTATTGGAAAAGTGATTTTTTATCATTCTAGGGAACTCAAAATCAACATATCAATAATTGAAATTAAAGAGTGGATAACTTGGTGGTCAAAATCCTAAATGAAAAAATGTTGGTTTTGCCCATGTTTATAATCCTATAGATGAAAACTCGTAATTTCATGGAGGAAGAATTTCTGTTAGCTATAGTAAGTCATAGGGTGACCTCTATATTTAAAAATTAAAACTATAACAGAATTAAAAAAGTAGATTTCTCATTTTATCGATCGCCGATAATTATTTCGATTTATTTATTTTCACTATTACTTTCAGTGTAAGTTGTTATTGAAGATAATAAATATTTGGTTGTTATGACTGACTTTCTCAATACATGGCGTAAAATGAAATGTATTTCAGTAATTTTTCTACATTTCTAATCCAGTCGCAGATGTTCTTCTTTGTCATAGGATATGCGCGTTATATTTTGGTCGATCTATACTATATTCTACTCGATTAGATTAGATGAATGACAAAATATTTTTATATTGTGAACTGATTAACTAATTATTAACTGATTCTATTAAAACTTAAATTTTCTGGAATGTGTTTAGAAAGTTATTGATAATTGAAGTCGTCAGAAATGAGAGTTCAAATTTGAAAAAAAAAACATAAAAGTAAAAGTTATTTGAATATTTCAATAAAAAGTATAGATTATATGCTTAAATGATTATCTGAATTCAATTTTCAAAATCATATATTTCATGTTTAAAAAATATAAAGCAAAAATTATTTGAAAATGATAGTTTCATGCTTTTTATGTTGTAATCAGTTGATTTAATTATTGGTTCATTAATTTTGTTAAAAAACTTTAAATTGAATAAAGCTTGAATTAAAATTTTTTTTTTCAATTAAGTAACATAAATTGATTATTTACTTGAATGTTATTTAATTGAATATGGGCTATTATTTTTTAAATAAATGTACCTATAGAAAGGAAATCTCAAGTTTGAAGGAGAGTATATCATGTAAAAATCATTAGAGTGCTTCAATGAAAATAATTGTTTCATGCTTTTTATGTTATGAACTGATTAATTAATTATTAACTGATTCTATTGAAACTTACATTTTCTGGTATTAGTTTGTGAATGTTTTAATGAAATGTTATAGTTTAATAATTTTCACTTAAAAGTTGATTTACATTTAAAGTACCTCTATTCCAATTATGTAATTTCTGGCAATGTTTGTGATGTTGTGGAATGATTATTTTTTTCAAATTACTATAAAAGGTTGCTAATAAATCATATTTTCATAAATTAAAGTGAAAATTTCAAAAAATGTAAACTAAAAATTATTTAAATATTGGAATGAAAATGATAGATTAATGCTTGAATGAGTATCAGAATTCAATTTTCAAAATTACATATAAATATTATTTTTTAATTTTTTAGAAAATTACTATAAAAAGTTAATAATCATTCAAATTTTCAGAAATGAAATTTCAAGTTTGTAAAAAATATAAAGTAAAAATTACTTCAATGTTTCAATGAAAATAATTGTTTGATGCTTTTTATTTTGTGAGCTGATTAATTAATTATTAACTGATAATTTTTGTCGCTATATTGAACTAAATAAAGGTAAAAGTTCAGCTTTTTTTAGATTAAGTAACATAAATTGATAATTTAATTTAAGGTTATATAATTGAACATTGGATATAATTTTTATATTAAAAATGTATTGATATTCAAAGTACCCTTATTGTAATTACATAATTTTTCAAATGTGCCTGATTTTGTAAAATGAGTATCTGAATTTAATTTCAAAAACTATATGTAAATATGTTTTATTTTTTCCGAAATTAGTATAAAATGTTATGAATAAATGAAATTTTTAGAAATGAAAGTAAAAATTTGCAATAATGTAAAGTAAAAATTATTGGAATGTTTTGATGAAAGTTATAGTTTAATGCTTTTTATTTGAAATTTTTGTGATGTTGTGAAATAAGTATCGGAATTCTGTTTCCAATATTATATGTACATATATTTTACTTTTCTATGAAATTGGTTTAAAAAGTTAATATTAATTGAATTTTGCAGGAAAATATAAAGTAAAAATTATTCCAATCTTTCAATTAAAATAACTGTTTATTGCTTTTTGTGTTGTGAAATGATTAATTAATATGTACATATATTTTGATTTTTTCTGGAATCAGCTTTAAAGGTCTATCATGAATTGAATGTATAGAAATGCATTTTCAAATGAAAAAATATATATATATAATGTAAAAATTATTTGAATGTTCCAATGGAAATAAATGTTTAATGCTTTTTATGTTGTGAACTGACTAATTATATATGAACTGATTCTACTGAAACCTACAGTTTTTGTGATTACTTTAAACGATTATTAATAAATTAAGTTTCCAGAAATGAAAGTTCAAATAAAAAAAATTAATAGAGTACAAATTATTTGAATATTTTAATGAAAATTATAGTTAAATCCTTCTTATTTTGTGAAATGAATAATTAATTATCAGTGAATTTATTTCTTTCACAATATTAAATTACATGAAGATTGAATTTTAATTTTTCTCTATTAAGTAACATAAATTGATCATTTATTTCAAGGTTACGTAATTAAATATGGGCTATGATTTATATAATAAAAGTTGATTTTTCATTCAAAATACCTTCATTACAAATATATAGTTTTTTTAATGTTTGCGATATTGTAAAATGATTATCTGAATTCAATTTGCAAAACTATATGGACATATGTTTTAATTGCCTTCTAGAATTAGTATAAAAGGTCATCAATGACTCAAAATGTCAAAAATACAATGTTAAAATTAAAAAAATATATAAATTCAACATTATTTGAATATTTCAATGAAAATAATGTTAAACCTTATTGTCCACATTGATTAATGCGGACATTTTCATGTCTACATTAGCACCACCACGCCGCCTTCCTTCATGATATATTTCGTGAATTTTCTTATATCTCCATTTAATAATAACAGGAAAAATTTTCAAAGACACATTATTGGTATTTAAATTTATAATTATATTAAATTGGTATTTGTTTCCGGATTTATTATGTTGTTCAAGTCGTGCACTTTAAATCTTCAAATGATGTCTCGCCCTTTACTGTTAATAATAGTAATCGAAAATGAAATAATTCTAAGTTACATGGATTCACTAAATACATTAATTCAGAATCTGATTTCAGCAAGAATTTGAGTAGTCAAAAATTACTGTGAGAAATAAAAAGTTATTCCAAAATTGAGTAAATGAGAAAAATGAATAGAAAAGTTTGCGCGCGCTTGCGCGCGCACGTAATAGTCTAGTAAGAAGTTAAAGACGATGGACAGGGTAAAAATATTGTTTGAAAATCTTTTTAAAAGATGTATGTTTGAAACGCTTTTAAAATTAACTGTAATAAATTACGAGGGTCTGTCTGTCTTTTCAACAAAATTTTTTAAGCCAGAAAGATGTTTCTACAAAACAGTTGAATTTAAAAAAAAGTCCATTGCAAACCAAGTAGTGGAATTTTGAGGTGAAGACGATTTATTTTTAACCAAAAATTAAGTAGTTAAATTTTCATTAAAAAAAATTGATTTAAAATTTTTTAAAAACGAATTTTCAACAAAATAGGTCAATTTTCAACCAGAGATGAATCTTCAACTAAAAAAGATGATTTTTAAAGAAGATTAATGGTTTTGTTGAAAATGTAACTATATTTTTATTAGTTCGTCTCTTTGTCTTAAAAGTTAAACAATTTGATTATCATTTTTTTTTCTTTCTAGACTGAAAAATCTTTTTTGGTCGAATATTATTCAAGTATTTTGTTGATAATTTATTGTTTTTAATTCATCTGTTTTTGTTGAAATTTAATCATTTATGTTAAAAAAATTTAACTACTTGGTTAAAAATTCATTTTTTTGTTGTTGAAAATGTATCATTTTAGTAGAAAGTTTTCGGTAGAAAATGTTTTGGTTGAGGATTTATCTGTTTCGCTGAAAGTTCAACTATTTGGATGAAAATTCATGTATTTTGTTGGAAATTCATCCATTTCGGTAGAAAAATAATATTCTTGGTTGAAAATTCATATTTTTTGGTTAAAAATAATTATTTTCAACTGAAAATATAACTATTCCGTTTTTGATTAAAGATGATCTTTTTACATTGAAAATTCAACTATTGGGTTAAAAGTTCATGAATTTTGTTCAAAAGGTAATCCATTTCGGTAGAAAAATAATATTCTTGGCTGAAAATGCATATTTTTTGGTTAAAAATAATTATTTTCAACTGAAAATTTAACTATTCTGTTTTGAATTGAAAATGATCTTTTTAAATTGCAAATTCAACTATTGAGTTAAAAATTCATGAATTTTTTTCAAAAGGTCGTCCATTTCGGTAGAAAAATAATCTTCTTGATTGAAAATTAACCTTCTTGGTGGAAAATTCATACTTTTTGGTTAAAAATTAATATTTTGAACTGAAAATTTAACTGTTCCATTTTGTCGAAAATTGAACTTTTTTAATTGAAAATTTAATTTTTTAAATTGAAAATTTATCTAATTCGTTGAAAATCTTCTTGGTGGAAAATTAATATTTTCTGATCAAAAATAATTATTTTTATCTGACAATTTAACTATTCCATTTTTGGTCGAGAATTGATCTTCTTCAGTTGAAAAATCAACTATTTGGTTTAAAATTCATATATTTGGTTAAAAAGTCATCCATTCCGGTAGAAAAATAATCTTCTTGGTTATAAATTCATATTTTTTGGTTAAAAATAATTATTTTCAACTGAAAATTTAACTATTCCATTTTTGGTCGAGAATTGATCTTCAATTGAAAATTCAACTATTTGGTTTAAAATTCATATATTTTGTCCAAAAGTCATCCATTTCGGCAGGAAAATAATCTTCTTGTTTGAAAATTAATCTTCTTGGTTGAAAATCCATTTTGTTGGTAGAAAATTCAGTTGAACAACTTTATTAAAAATTTATTTTTCTGGTTAAAGATTCATCATTTCAGTTGAAAGTTCATCTCATTGGTTTAAAAATGAACTATTTGCTCGAAAATTCGTCTTTTTTGGTTAAAAATTAATGTTTTCAACTGAAAATTTAACTATTCCATTTTGTCAAAAATTGATCTTTTTTATTTGAAAATTCAACTAATTTGTTGAAAATTCATGTTCATGTATTTTGCTAAAAAGGCGTTCATTTCGACAGAAAAATAATCTTCTTGGTTGAAAATTCATCTTTTTCGGTTAAAAATAATTATTTTCAACTGTGAAGTTAACTATTCCATTTTTGATCGAAAATTGATCTTTTTTAATTTAAAATTCAAGTATTGGGTTAAAAATTCGTGTATTTTGTTGAAAAGTCATCCATTTCGGTAAAAAAAAATCTTCTTGGTTGATATATTCTTTTTTTTTTGTTGAAAATTTATCTTGTTGGCTGAAAGTCCAGTTGAACTACTTTATTAAAAATTTATTTTTTTGGTTGACGATTCATCATTTCGGTTGAAAGTTCATCTCGTTGGTTGAAAAATGAACTATTCCATTTCTGACCGAAAATGATTTTTTTAAATTGAAAATTCAACCACTGGGTTAAAAATTCATGTATTTTGTCCAAAAGTCATCCATTTCGATAGAAAAATAATCTTCTCGTTTGAAAATTAATCTTCTTGGTTGAAAATCCATCTTGTTGTTGGAAATTTCAGTTGAACTACTTTATTAAAAATTTATTTTTTTGGTTAAAGATTCATCATTTCAGTTGAAAGTTCATCTCGTTGGTTAAAAAATAAACTGTTTGCTTGAAAATTCGTCTCTTTTGGTTAAAAATTAATATTTTCAACTGAAAATTTAAATATTCCATTTTGTTGAAAAGTCATCCATTTCGGTAAAAAATTAATCTTCTTGGTTTAAAATTCATTTTTTTTTTGTTAAAAATAATTATTTTCAACTGAAAATTTAACTAAACCATTTTTGATCAATAATGGTCTTTTTAAATTGAAAATTCAACCATTGG
>CAKNXH010057878.1:9382-19773 GCA_932178445.1 Andricus quercusramuli
GCCTCTCACAATGGGCTGCTTGTTGAGCGTGATTCTCCTTGCCTCTCACGATGGGGTGCTTGTTTAGCGTGAGTCCTTTTGCCTCTCAGGATGGGGTGCTTCTTTAGCGTGAGTCCCTTCACCTCTTACGATGGGGTGCTTGTTTAGCCTGAGTCCCTTTACCTCTCACGATGGGGTGCTTCTTTAGCGTGAGTCTCCTTGCCTCTCACGATGGGGTGCTTGTTCAGCGTGAGTCCCCTTGGCTCTCACGAGGGGGTGCTTGTTTAGCGTGAGTCCCCCTGCCTCTCACGATGGGGTACTTGTTCAGAGTGAGTCCCCTTGCCTCTCACGATGGGGTGCGTGTTTAGCTTGAGTCCTCTTGCCTCTCACCATGGGGTGATTGTTAAGCGTGAGTCCTCTTGCCTCTCACAACGGGGTCCTCGTTGAGCGTGAGTCCCCTTGCTTCTTAGGATGAGGTGCTTGTTTTGCGTGAGTCCCTTTGGCTCTTAGGATGGTGTGCTTGTTCAGCGTGAGCCCCCTTGGCTCTCAGGATGGGGTGCTTGTTTAGCGTGAGTCCCCTTGCCTCTCACGATGGGGTGCTTGTTAAGCTTGAGTCCCCTTGCCTCTCAGGCTGGGGTGCTTATTTAGCGCGAGTCCCTTCACCTCTCACGACGGGGTGCTTTTTTAGCGTGAGTCTCCTTGCCTCTCATGATGGGGTGCTTTTTAAGCGTGAGTCCTATTGCCTCTCACAATGGGGTGCTTGTTAAGCGTGAGTCCCCTTGCCGCGCAGGATGGGGTGCTTGTTTAGCGTGAGTCCCTTCACCTCTCACGATGGGGTGCTTGATTAGCGTGAGTCTCCTTGCCTCTCAGGATGGGGTGCTTATTTAGCGTGAGTCCCTTCACCTCTCACGACGGGGTGCTTGTTTAGCGTGAGTCTTCTTGCCTCACATGATGGGGTGCTTTTTAAGCGTGAGTCCTCTTGCCTCTCACAATGGGGTGCTTGTTAAGCGTGAGTCCCCTTGCCGCGTAGGATGGGGTGCTTGTTTAGCGTGAGTCTCCTTGCCTGTCACGATGGGGTGCTTGTTTCCAGTGAGTCCCCTTGCCTCTCACGACGGGGGGCTTGTTTAGCGTGAGTCCCCTTGCCTCTCAGGATGGGGTGCTTGTTTAGAGTGTGTCCTCTTGCCTCTCACAATAAAGTTCTTGTTAAGCGTGAGTCCTCTTGCCTCTCACAATGAGGTGCTTGTTAAGCGTGAGTCCCCTTGCCTCTCAGAATGGGGTGTTTGTTTAGCGTTAGTCCCCTTGCCTCTCGGGATGGGGTGCTTGTTTAGCGTGAACCCCCTTGCCTCTCAGGAGGGGATGCTTGTTTAGCGTGAGTCCCCCTGCTTCTCACGATGGGGTGCTTGTTCAGCGTGAGTCCCCTTACCTCTCATAATGGGGTGCTTGTTCAGCGTGAGTCTCTTTGCCTCTCACGACGAGGTGCTTGTTCAGAGTGAGTCCCCTTGCCTCTCACGATGGAGTGCGTGTTTAGCGTGAATCCCCTTGCCTCTCACGATGGGGTGCTTATTCAGCGTGAGTCCCCTTGCCTCTCACGATGGGGTGCTTGTTTAGCGTGAGTCCCCTTGCCTCTTACGATGAGGTGCTTGTATAGCTTGAGTCTCCTTGCCTCTCACGAAGGGTCCATTTCCACAAACCCAAAAACCTCACATCCTATAATACCAATTTCTCAATTGGTATTATATTTGAGGTTTGTGGGTTTGGGGTTTGTGGGTGTGGAGCTTGTGGATTTGGGGTTCGTGGGTTTAGGGTTTGTGGGTTTGGGACCGAAATGTATGCAGAAAATCGGGAGTTTGAGCCATTTTTGAATTTTACTGCAAATCCTGACGTGCTGGCTCAATTCTGCGAACGGATTCGTGTTCAGCGACCCCAGAAACATAAAGTACACCTATTAGAATCCCAGTAGACTCCCTGAACCATTTTGTGGTCCTGTGTAATGATTAGAATAATTATTTATGCATTTCTAATTATTTTTCTCTTGTTTTTTCAATAAAATTGTGTTTTATAATGAACTGACAGTAAAATGATAAACCGCCACGCCGCTTAGCGTTTTTTCAGAGCAGGATCAGAATATGATAGTTCAAGTTTGGCTATCTAGTGACCAGAGGCTGCATTAGTCACAGAAATAAGTTCAGTTTTATCCCTAACATTTTCCAATGTTTGTTAGTTTGCGACGTCAGCTAGCAAGATGGCCGATATTGAGGATCAAACAGTACCATTAAACACAAGGGAGAGAAATTAATTGTTTAATATTTTTGCCGGCAGTCTAGGCTCTATCATTAAAATATGGTTTAAAAGAAAAACGGTGCAAAAAATTGTCGGTACCGGTAATTTTTTTTACCAATACCGAAAATTTTTTCACCAGAAATTATGTACAATTTTAATTATTAAAAAAAAAGATAATGCCCTACTTGAGGTGGCATCATTGCAATTTATGTTTTAGAGGTTTGTTGGGTACTTTTTCCATCAAGGAACGCAACAGACAAGATTTCCCTTGGTCGAGAACCACTTATCTATTTTTTTTAAATCAATAAATGTCACAGCAGTTACAAATTATGTACACTTTTCATGATTTTCAAAAAATAATGCACCACTTGTTGTGGCATCTTTGGAATTTAGGTTTAAAAAATTTTGGTGTAATTTTTTCATCGACGAACGCAACAGAGAAGCTTTTGTTTTGACGAGAACCTCTGACCTATTTTACACTAATCAATAAATGTCACAGAAATAATAATAATAATAATAATAATAATAATAATAATAATAATAATAGGAATTGATGTTTGTAAACTTTTCGGTTAGTTTTTCGAGCAAAGCATTAAGCAGATAAGGCTACACGTTGATGAAGAACTATCATCCATTATTCTCAAATAAATAAATATCACAGAAGTTAGGTATTCTTTCAACATTTCATGACATTCAAGGAAAACTCTGATAAAAAACTCTAATACAATTTAAAAAAAATGGTCAAATGTCAGGAAAGTTACCAATTAGTGAAACTTCTCCTCGCATTCAGAAAATACATCAATTCCGGTCGCGTGATTTAAATTTATGTTTCAAAAGCTTTTCGGGTAGTTTTTCTATCCAGGAACGTAACAGACAAAGTTTCACTTTGATGAGAATGTCTTATCTATTTTTTCAAGCTTAATGAGTAAATTTCAGAGACAGTTTGAAGTTCTTTACACTTCTCATGATTTTCACAAAATAATGACTACTGGCCTTGGCATGATGTAAATTTATGTTTCAAATATTTTTTTTTTAGTTTTTCGTTTAAGAAACACTTTAGAGTGGGTTTCCATTTTGTGACAAACTTTTATCTAGTTAAAAAAATGGCAAAATGTCACAGAATTTACTAAAGCTTTTAAACGTCCCTAGATTTTCGGGCAATAACGCACTAATTCTGGTTGCATGATTAAATTTCCTGTTTCTAAAGCATTTTCGGTAGCTTTTGACCAAAATGTTTTCCGATGTTAACTTTGTTTTACTTTTCCATCATACTAGGAAAGGGATGGATTATTTTTGGACAGATTATTAACTAATAAGGTATTTTTTTTCCATGTTTTTTCTTCCTCATAGAGGAAGCTTTGTAATGGTAACATTTCCCTAAATTTTTAAATTCATTTAATTGAACTTCCCCAATTTAAAAATGTCTAATACAATGTTCTAACCAATTGTCCGGATGTGTGTGTGTGTGTGGATGTATAGATCTCACAATTTTTTGTGAACACGATAATTTGAAAACGGTTCCAGATAAATTGATGAAATTTGGAGGGCTTATTTTCCCGACTAGTATCTTGAAACTGACCCAAGGATTTCTAAAAATATTTGTTGCATTTTTTTAGCACTTAATAATATTTTAAAACTCGGTTTTTTATAGTTAAACTTTTTTCGTTAACATAATTCAAAGTTTACGCAATAATATAAAAGATTCCTCGGTTCGAGACGAATCGATTGACCTGAAATATTAATACATTTTATTAAAGAGTAGGGAAGTTATGGTATTTTATATATTTTTTAAATCGATTCTTATAGTAAAAATTTTCTTAGTCTCATAATTTAAAGTTGATGCGAGGATAGAAAAGTTGTGTTGATTCAAGACGAATCGATTAACCTATGACACTGATACATTTTATTAAAGCGTAAGGACGCTATGGTAATGCATAATATTTAAAAATACGGTTTTTTTTAGTAAAACTTTTTTCACTAACATAATTCAAAGTTGACGCATGAATAGAAAAAACTTTTTGCTCACAAATTTTCAAATGAAATAATTCTGACAATTTTTGTAAAGAATTCACAAAGCTGGGAAAGGGATAGGGTGCGACAGAACTTTTCCATTCCCTTTTCCTTTCCTTTTTCCATTATCTATGAGGAAGCAAATACATTTGCTAACGGGAAGCAACGTGCTCGTGAAATAGGCAACATATAATTATAAATACAAACAAAGTGGAAACACTCGAAATCGAATTACAGCTAGCTTTGAAAAACTTTTCGTTAGCGATTCATAATATAGGTACTGAACTTTGCTCGCTAGTAGAAACTTGACTCATTTTCAGAGAAACTAGAGCCTCATACGCGCGCGACCACTTTCTTTCCATGTAATTATTTTATTTGGAAATGAAGTTCAATAAAATACCATGAAATTAATTTTTACTCCAATAATGTTGATTTGTACACGGCTTCACATGGAAATCATGATACAGAATAAATAATTGTGCAACTCTAAACATTTTCATGCAACTTTGGGAAAAAACCTATAAAATGTCGGCGCGTACAAATCTTCATAGAAAAACACAGTGAATGACCTCGACTCGAGAAGAGTCCAGGTGTCAAGCCATTTCAAGCGCGCATAGCACTCGGATGGATGACCATCTGCGACGTATACGACCGAGTTGTATATTCGCTGCGTTTTAACCTCGGTTTTAACTAATGTCAAGCAGGAGTTTTGACGGAAGGGCTTTTTCGACAAATGGCCAAACTTTTAATTTGCTCATGAAAATATTTCCCTTATAATTATTATATCTTGGAAATTTGAAGAGCATAATGAAGTCATCGGAAAGATATTCTTAGTTACTTCTGTAAACAATTCACCCTATTCGTTGATAAGTAGCGAAATTCTGATTTTTTTATGAAAGTTGTTTAAATAATTAATAATTCTTGTAAATTCACAAAACAACATAGAAAAGATCATTGGAAATATATACTTTGTTGCTTCCGTAAAAATTGAGCCTATTCCTTTGAAAATAGACAAATTCTGAATATGTTTAAGAAAATTGTTTAAATAATTAATAATTATTATAACATTGCAAAGTATCGTAGGAAATAGTCCTCGAAAAGCCATTCTTTGTTGCCTCCAATTTGCTGATAAAAAATTGTTTAAATAATTAATAATACTGGGGAATTTACAAAGTATCACAGAAAAAAGTTATCGGAAAGATATTCTTACTTAATTCAGTAAAAAAATGTAGCCTATTCATTGATAAATAACCCAACTCTGAATTTGTTTATGTAATCTGTTTAAATAATAAATAATTCTTTTGAATTGACAAAGCAACACAGAAAGTCATCAGAAAGACTTTTCATAGCATCATAGAAAAAAGTAATCGGAAAGATATTCTTGGTTAATTCTATAAACAATTTTAGCCTTTTTGTTGAAAATAGCCAAAATCAGAATTTGTAAAGAAACATAGAAAAAGAGTCTTCGGAAAGACATACTTAGTTGACTCCGAAAACAAATTGTCCCTATTCCTTGAAAAATAGCTAAGTAAAAAAATTTAGCTATTCTTTAAAAAATAGCCAAACTATTGATTTGTTCATCAAAACTGTCTAAATAATGATTCATTCTTTGACATTTGCAGAGCATTATAGCAACAACACTGAAAAGATATTTTTACTTAATTCTATAAAAAATGGGGCCTATACGTTGAAAAATAATGAAACTCTCAATTTCTTAAACGAAATTCTTCAAATAATTGGAAATTCTTATAGATTTACAAAGCAACATAGATAACAGTCATCGGAAAGACATTCTTAGTTTTCGTAAACAAACTGAGCCTATTCCTTGAAAAACAGCAAAACTCTGATTATGTTTGTAAAAATGGTTAAAACAATTAACAATTATTGTAAATTTGCAAAGTGATGTAGGAAAGTCATATTGGAAATGCGTACTTTCTTGCTTCCGTAACCAAATTGAGCCTATTAGTTTCAAAACAGCTAAACTCTGAATTTGTTTATAAAAATTGTTAAAAAAATTAATAATACTTTAGAATGTACAATGTATCACAACAAAAAAACTGAAAGATATTCTTAGTTCATTCTGTAAAAAAATGTAGCCTATTTGTTGACAAAATACTTAAACTCTGAATTTGTTCATGAATATTGTTTAAATAATTAATAATTATTGTTTATCTGCAAAGTATCGTAGAAATCTTGATTCACTAAACTAATTGATCCTATTTGTTGAAAAATGGACAAGTTCTTGATTTCTTTATGAAAATTGTTTAAATAATTAATAATTCTAGGAAATTTCGAAAGCATCATATAAAAAAAGTTATCGATATGATATTCTCAGTTAATTCTGTATAAAATGTAGCCTATTTGTTAAAACATAGCCAAACCCTCAATTCTGTATTGAAAATTGTTCAAATCATTATTACAGAAAAAGAGTCATTATTCATTCCGCAAAAAAAATTGAGCTCATTCGTTGAAAAATGGCCAAATTCTAAAATTTGTAAGAAAATTGTTTAAATTATTAATAATTATTGTAAATTTACAAAGCAACCTAGGAAAGATTCATCGTAACGATATTCTTCGTTGACTCCGTAAACAAATTGTGCCCATTCTTTGAAAAACAGCAAAACTCTGAATATGTTTGTAAAAATTGTTAAAACAGTCAACAATTATTGTAAATTTGCAAAGTGATGTAGGAAAGTCATATTGGAAATGCGTACTTTCTTGCTTCCGTAACCAAATTGAGCCTATTAGTTTCAAAACAGCTAAACTCTGAAATTGTTTAAAAAATTAATAATACTTGAGAATGTACAATGTATCACAAAAAAAACACCTGAAAGATATTCTTAGATCATTCTGTAAAAAAATGTAGCCTATTCGTTGACAAATACTTAAACTCTGAATTTCTTCATGAATATTGTTTAAATAATTAATAATTATTGTTTATTTGCAAAGTATCGTAGAAATCTTGATTCACTAAACTAATTGATCCTATTCGTTGAAAAATGGCCAAGTTCTTGATTTCTTTATGAAAATTGTTTAAATAATTAATAATTCTAGGAAACTTCGAAAGCATCATATAAAAAAAGTTATCGGAATGATATTCTCAGTTAATTCTGTATAAAATGTAGCCTATTTGTTAAAACGTAGCCAAACCCTCAATTTTGTAATTGAAAATGGTTCAAATCATTATTACAGAAAAGAGTCATTATTCATTCCGCAAAAAAAATTGAGCTCATTCGTTGAAAAATGGCCAAATTCTGAAATTTGTGAGAAAAGTGTTTAAATTATTAATAATTATTGTAAATTTACAAAGCAACCTAGGAAAGTTTCATCGTAACGATATTCTTCGTTGACTCCGTAAACGAATTGTGCCCATTCTTTGAAAAATAGCCAAACTCTTGAGGTCAGTCTGTGGGTTGAGACTGATCCAAAAAGTTATTCGATTAAAAATTAAATAAAGTTAGGATTACTTTATTTAATTCATGCGGGAAGGGTTGGTTATTTGAGAAGAGCGGGGGGGGGGGGGGGGGGTGCCCGGGGGACCCCTGGGGGGAACCGATTACCGCCGAAACGGGAAAATGGTTCGGGTGGTCCAGGGTGTACAGGGCGAAGATGGGGTTTGTTCCGTTGACGGCAATGGCTACCGAAACGGGAGTAGTCCTCTTCGTAACGGAGATCGGGTGTGACGCTGCTGTGGAGGTGGCATACGAGTTTAGAAAAAAGGAGGTCCAAAAATGAGGTAGGCAATGTAAGGTCAAAAACTTGGGTTTATTTAAGTAGCGGAGATGTTCACACTACGGGGACTCGGGGAAAAGTCTCTCTCGGTCTCGAAACGCGCTATACTTAAAGGCTAGCTCGGGCGGCGGCGCCCTTCTCACGGTATAAGAGAGTGGGGTATTGGCCCGCGGTCGCTGTGCGAAAATTAACAAGGGAGCATCTTTTCGCGATGCTTCCGGATACAGGTTTCGCACGATTGGCGCGTTTTCGCCAAGCAAATGACTACAAGCGTGATCGATAACCGCAGACGCGCTTGCGCTGTCGTTTATCAGAGGGACTTTAACTTTTTCGGACTAAATGCCATGCCTCAAATTATTCTAAGTCGAATGACAGGTGAGGTTAGGATGCCCAGGCGACGAAAGAAAGAATCATGGATGTTTGCAAAATATTATTCGTGGTTATAAATATTATTTATAACCATGAATATAATTTGGCGGACATCACTCTGAATATTTCTATGAGAATTGTTGAAATAATTAATAATTATTGTATATTTGAAAAGTTTCGTGGAAAATAGTTATTGGAATTACATTCTTTCTTGATTCCCTAAACTAATTGATCCTATTCGTTGACAAATGACCGAGCTCTTAATTTGTTTATGAAAATTGTTGAAATAATGAATAATTCTTGAAAATTTGCAAAGCATCACAAAAAAAAAGTCATTGGAAAGATATCCTTAGCTAATTCCGTAAAAATGTAGCATATTTGTTGAAAAATAGCCAAACTTCAATTTTTTTAAACGGAATTGTTTAATTAATTGAAAATTTTTGTAAATTTATAAAGCAACATGGATAAAAGTAATCGAAAAGATATTCTTAGTTGAATTAGTACACAAACTGAGCCTATTCGTAGAAAAACAGCCAAACTCTGAATATGTTCATGAGAATTGTTAAAATAATTATCAATTACTGTACATTTGCAGAGTAACATAGGGAACACTGATTTTTATTACATACTTTTTCGTTCTGTAAACAAATTGAGCCAATTCGTTGAAAATAATAATATTACAAATAATAATTCTTGTAAATTTACAAAGCAACATAGAAAATAGTCATCTAAAATCTTTCTTGATTCCCTAAACTAATTGATCTTATCCGTTGACAAATGACCGAGCTCTTAATTTGTTTATGGAAATTGTTTAAATAATTATCAATTCTTGTAAGTTTATAAGGCAACATAGAAAAGAGTCATTAGAAAGACAAAATTTTTAGAAAAAAAAATTATAGCATTATAGCATCATAGAAAAAAGTGATCGGAAAGATATTCTCGGTTAATTCTTAAACAAAAATTTAGCCTATTCGATAAAATAGCCAAAATCAGAATTTGTAAAGAAACATAGAAAAAGAATCTTCGGAAAGACTCTTAGTTGACTCCGTAAACAAATTGTGCCTATTCCTTGAAAAATAGCTAGGCTCTGGACATGTTGGTAAACATTGTTCAAATAATTAATAATTATTGTAAATTTTCAAAGTATCATACATAGGAAAGAGTTTTTTGAAAAACATTTTTTATTGATACCGTAAAAAAATTTAGCTATTCTTTGAAAAATAGCCAAACTCTTGATTTGTTCATCAAAATTGTTTGAATAATGAATCATTCCTTGAAATTTGTAGAGCATTATAGCAAAAAGTCACTGCAAAGATATTCATACTCAATTCTATGAAAAATATAGCCGAATTGCTGAAAAATAGCGAAAATCTCAATTTTTTAAACGAAATTGTTTAAATAGCTGAAAATTCTTGTAAGTCGACAAAGCAACATAGAGAACAGTCATCGAAAAGATATTCTAGTTGAATTCGTAAACAAACTGAGCCTATTCGTTGAAAAACAGCTAAACTCTGAATATGTTTATGAAAATTGTTAAAATAATTAACAATTATTGTAAATTTGCAAAGTAAGATAGGAAAGGCTTATTTTAACACATTCTTTTTGTTTCTGCAAACAAATTGTGCCAATTCGTTGAAAATAATATTACAAATAATAATTCTTGTAAATTTGCAAAGCAACATAGAAAATAGTATTCGAAAAGATATTCCTAGTAGACTCCGTAATCAAATTGTGACTATTCCTTGAAAAATATATAAACTCTGAATATGTTTAGGAAAATTGATAAAATAATTAATAATTATTGTATATTTGCAAAGTACACGGAGAAAAAAATCGCACTGTTATAGTAGGCTGAGATCTTAATATTACAGCACGGAACTTCATGTGCGAAGTTGGTATGAATTCCTGCCAATATTGGCATCAGGTTAGACATTTTTAGCATTAAATATCTCATACCACAAAGAAACTTTGCCTTACTACGGTTGTAAGAAAACCCATCCTCTTAGAGTATGAGTACTCTT